>CANNZV010002518.1:0-95308 GCA_947561585.1 Caprella mutica
GTGTTAATAGAAGTGATAGGTAGGAAATAACTACGTAATAATTAGTGTTGATAGTAGTGATTTGTAGGAAATAACTACATAATAGTTAGTGTTAATAGAAGTGATAGGTAGGAAATAACTACATAATAGTTAGTGTTAATAGAAGTGATAGGTAGGAAATAACTACTTAATAGTTAGTGTTAATAGAAGTGATAGGTAGGAAATAACTACATAATAGTTAGTGTTAATAGAAGTGATAGGTAGGAAATAACTACGTAATAATTAGTGTTGATAGTAGTGATTTGTAGGAAATAACTACATAATAGTTAGTGTTAATAGAAGTGATAGGTAGGAAATAACTACATAATAGTTAGTGTTAATAGAAGTGATAGGTAGGAAATAACTACTTAATAGTTAGTGTTAATAGAAGTGATAGGTAGGAAATAACTACATAATAGTTAGTGTTAATAGAAGTGATAGGTAGGAAATAACTACATAATAGTTAGTGTTAATAGAAGTGATAGGTAGGAAATAACTACGTAATAGTTAGTGTTAATAGAAGTGATAGGTAGGAAATAACTACATAATAGTTAGTGTTAATAGTAGTGATAGGTAGGTAATAACTACATAATAATTAGTGTTAATAGTAGTGATAGGTAGGAAATAACTACGTAATAGTTAGTGTTAATAGAAGTGATAGGTAGGAAATAACTACATAATAGTTAGTGTTAATAGTAGTGATAGGTAGGTAATAACTACATAATAATTAGTGTTAATAGTAGTGATAGGTAGGTAATAACTACATAATAGTTAGTGTTAATAGTAGTGATAGGTAGGTAATAACTACATAATAGTTAGTGTTATTAGTAGTGATAGGTAGGTAATAACTACATAATAGTTAGTGTTATTAGTAGTGATAGGTAGGAAATAACTACATAATAGTTATTGTTAATAGTAGTGATAGGTAGGTAATAACTACGTAATAGTTAGTGTTAATAGTAGTGATAGGTAGGAAATAACTACATAATAGTTAGTGTTATTAGTAGTGATAGGTAGGTAATAACTACATAATAGTTAGTGTTAATAGTAGTGATAGGTAGGTAATAACTACATAATAGTTAGTGTTAATAGTAGTGATAGGTAGGTAATAACTACATAATAGTTAGTGTTAATAGAAGTGATAGGTAGGAAATAACTACGTAATAATTAGTGTTGATAGTAGTGATTTGTAGGAAATAACTACATAATAGTTAGTGTTAATAGAAGTGATAGGTAGGAAATAACTACATAATAGTTAGTGTTAATAGAAGTGATAGGTAGGAAATAACTACTTAATAGTTAGTGTTAATAGAAGTGATAGGTAGGAAATAACTACATAATAGTTAGTGTTAATAGAAGTGATAGGTAGGAAATAACTACGTAATAATTAGTGTTGATAGTAGTGATTTGTAGGAAATAACTACATAATAGTTAGTGTTAATAGAAGTGATAGGTAGGAAATAACTACATAATAGTTAGTGTTAATAGAAGTGATAGGTAGGAAATAACTACTTAATAGTTAGTGTTAATAGAAGTGATAGGTAGGAAATAACTACATAATAGTTAGTGTTAATAGAAGTGATAGGTAGGAAATAACTACATAATAGTTAGTGTTAATAGAAGTGATAGGTAGGAAATAACTACATAATAGTTAGTGTTAATAGTAGTGATAGGTAGGTAATAACTACATAATAATTAGTGTTAATAGTAGTGATAGGTAGGAAATAACTACGTAATAGTTAGTGTTAATAGAAGTGATAGGTAGGAAATAACTACATAATAGTTAGTGTTAATAGTAGTGATAGGTAGGTAATAACTACATAATAATTAGTGTTAATAGTAGTGATAGGTAGGTAATAACTACATAATAGTTAGTGTTAATAGTAGTGATAGGTAGGTAATAACTACATAATAGTTAGTGTTATTAGTAGTGATAGGTAGGTAATAACTACATAATAGTTAGTGTTATTAGTAGTGATAGGTAGGAAATAACTACATAATAGTTAGTGTTAATAGTAGTGATAGGTAGGTAATAACTACGTAATAGTTAGTGTTAATAGTAGTGATAGGTAGGAAATAACTACATAATAGTTAGTGTTATTAGTAGTGATAGGTAGGTAATAACTACATAATAGTTAGTGTTAATAGTAGTGATAGGTAGGTAATAACTACATAATAGTTAGTGTTAATAGTAGTGATAGGTAGGTAATAACTAAATAATAGTTAGTGTTAATAGAAGTGATAGGTAGGAAATAACTACATAATAGTTAGTGTTAATAGTAGTGATAAGTAGGTAATAACTACATAATAGTATTAATAGTATCAGATACTTGAATGACATACATTTCACTAACAGACATTTCACTAACAGACATTTAACAGACAGACATTTGACTGACAGACATTTGACTGACAGACATTTGACTGACAAACATTTGGCTGACAGACATTTAACTGACAGACATTTGGCTGACAGACATTTGACTGACAGACATTTGACTGACAGACATTTGACTGACAGACATTTGGCCGACAGACATTTGGCCGACAGACATTTGACTGACAGACATTTGACTGACAGACATTTGACTGACAGACATTTGACTAACAGACATATGTAGAGGTGAATATATATTATATTAAGCAGGACTCACAGTTCTTAAAAATCCACTTTGTTACAAGAGTAAAAACAATAATAATTTCTATCAATCAATATAATTATTTAAAAATTTGCGATTTGGGATTTCAAATCTCCACATAGCAAAAATATTTAAGCAATAAACAGTAGTGAGCATAAGTTAAGAGACAGTGAAATAAATTAAACATTTTTGTTTATTGCAAAGGAAATAGTCAACGAAAATACGTGAAACTTAACAACAATAAAGTTACACATACAGTGTGTTTCAATTTTTTTTCAGAGGCTTTTATTCATAATTATACTGATTATAATGATTAATAACAAGAAATACATATTATAGAAGGTACTGGAAGTGGCCTCCATTTTGCTGCACACAGAGATTCATCCGCTTCAAAACAATAAGTGCTACACTCTGAAGGACATTCTCGCGATGTTCTTCTGAAAATCTCTTCACGACATTTGATTTTGCAGAATTCACTTCATTTTGAGATAAGGTAAAGTGATAAAAACCCAAAGGATTCAAATCTGGAGAATGCGCTGCCCATACAATATGTGTCCCACGACTGATGAATAGAGCCCGGATTTCCAGTTCTTATGCTATAAACGCTATTTTGACAATAAAAAATAAAGTTTTATAGCGTTTATAGCATAAACGCTATTTTGACTATAAAAGCTATTTTGACTAGAAATTAAAAGATAGAACTAGTAATTATGGTATAAACGACTATAAAAACTGTGATAAACCATCCTTTACGTGCAAAATATATTTGTAACAGATAATTATATTATTGATAAATTATACATGAAAGAGACATTTAAATTAGTATGCCATTTCATCTACATTTTTTATAGTAATATTCCATAGAAAACGTACGAGCATAATTATTGGCAAATTAAACTGAATTGGAAAATGAATAAATCATTACTCAATACAGTATAATATTATGTAATTTTCTTGAATAAATAGAATGATACATAAAGAATGAAGATATGTCCAATAAAATAGATATATGGTATTTATATATTGTGACCGGGTAATTTCGCTCTTTGCGTAAAGAAGTTACTTTGAGTACACACATTTATGAACGTCATAGTTAATTGAGTGCTCATGTTGTAAAAACCAAACAACCCAAAGTGAAACAACCGAAACTGTTTTGAAGTTGAAATTTGCTTTTAAGTGACAATAGACTAAGCATGACACCTGTAAATGTCAATAAAATGTTGGTAATTTCTTGTAATGAAATTTAATTGTTTCATTAAAAAGTAGCATATATATTATATTAATAATTATTGTTACTGTTTTCGCATTTTGTTTGTGCTGTTCTATGTGAGTGTCTTTGTTATATTTTCTTAGTTGGCTGTGACTTGGACAACATAGTTTTGGATAAATTTTGTTTAGTTTTCTTTCATCCTGTTAGTTTTTTGTAAAATAAAAGCTACATATAAATTAAGAAACATGGGTTTTATTTACTATTTATTAAACTCATAGTCTTATATATACGATTTTATACGTACACATTTGCCATTAATTGTTGCGTAAGTTCTGGGAATAATAATTAAAAATCAGCTATTAACAAATAAACAAGAATGGCATAGTTACTCTTGAATTTACTTCTAAAATTTTCTATAAGGCGGATAAAAGAGAGGAAATAAATCATCTTTAGGACACACTCAGCTATTGTAAGGACTTTTTTTAGCGACTTTAAAACTCTTTTTTAGAGCTATAAAAACTTTTTTTAAGCGCTATTTCGACTACATTTGTTAGAACTATAAATCCGGGCTCTACTGATGACTCTACCTCCAAACCTGTTCAAAAGGAATTCTTTGGCGGCAGTGGTACAATGAGCAGGAGCACCGTCCTGCATCCACCATTAACCTTGTCTTGTAGCACATGAACGGAAGGTGGGCCAAATATTTTCTTGCAGCAACTTATGGTAGCAGTCTCCATTCACTATCTTGCGTCTTCCATTTTCATCCATGAAGGCATGAACGACTGGCACTTTACCGTTAACAATAGCAACAAACAGCATAACCTTCTCATCATTTCTATTGTTAGATTTGACAATCTCATTGGGACTAGTAATAGACCAAGTGCCATCATTCTTCCTGTGGGGGCCTCGATTCAAGCAAAAAAAAATTTCATCGGTCCAGATAACTTTCAAAACAAATGTTTCGGGATCTGGCTGATCCAAGAGTCACCGGCAGAATTTGAGTCACTGTTCCTTATGGACTTCCGTTATTGGATACACAGCCATATCATGATAGAACCGTATGTGAAGGTCTTTCTTAAGGATTCTCCAATAAGTAGTTGAAGAAATGTCGAAAAGAGGCGCTGATTTCCTGACTGAGCTTCTTGATTTTACATCCAAAAACGTTCTGACTTACTTCTTCAACTTTTTCTGGCGTTCTCTTTGTGGGACTCCTGATTTCTTCTTTCGAAAAATTGTTCCATTCTGGTCGAAATACTGATTTATTCTTGTAAAATAAAACAAATTGAACTGTTCTCTTGCTCTTCCAGATATCTTGTACTCTTGTAGAAACAGACGTATGATCAATTGATAATTGCTGGCGAAGATGTTGTCCCGAATGCTCTTATTATAAAAAAATTCTGTTCATCGGAGAATTTCACTATTTCTTTTAGCCTTCTGTAATTTCTTCTAAGTCAAGTTTTCACTATATTTTTGGTTCCACGCGAAAACCCAATCTTAAGCAACAAATTAGTGTATCTTGTATAGCGCATTACAATATTTAATTGTTTAAATATGGCTGTTGAAAAATAACAATAATGTTGAAACACACTGTTCTGTTGGTGTTTGCTAGAAATATTAGCAACATGAAACAAATAATTACCTAAATATTCAATTATTGTCATCATAGACCAAAAAAGACACCGGGCAAAGGTTAAGGAACAGTTATTAAGAAACTGCTTCGAACTGAATAATCTCAGTTTAAATGATTGTTTCGATGGATTAAATTGTTACTATGGGTTATCAAATTATGGGAGCAACCTATCGCTGCCATTGCACATGTTACTTGGAAACAGGTATCTCTCTGTGTAAAAACGTCTAATTTTGTCCCCTCACAATGATGGAAAGTCACTTTTTGAAATTGGAAGCATCTTAGAAAAATCTAAGAGTGTTGTGCACCGTGTAGTTAATACTTTTAAAGAGTGTGCTTCAATTGATGCAAAGCGAAGATTAGGTAGACCACAAAAATTACCATCAGAGAAGATCGTGCCATGGTGAGACTGTGCACAAAGGACCATTTCGAGACTGAGTGGAATGCATGGTCTCAGTGTCTCTAGATTCACTGTTTCTAGAAGTTTAAGCAGGGTAGGATTAAGAGCTAGGATGCCTGCATCGAAGTCTCTGATATCAAAAAAAAAAAAAAAAATAACTACAAGGCTTCAGTTTGCCAAGGAGCATGTGGTTTGGTCAAAAGATCAGTTGTCCATGGTTCATTTCAGCAACGAGTCTAAGTTTAATGTGATCGGAAGTGACAGTAAAATGTACATAAAACGTAATGTGGGTGACCGACTGTCCCTGAAGTGCGTTAAGAAAATAGTGAAACCTGGAGGCAGCAACGTAATGGTCTGGGGCATTATTCTTGCAGCGGGAACAGGCCCAATCGTTCGTATGCAAGGATTGGTCAACGCAGCAGTGTATACGTAACTTCTCATCCACAATTGCATTCCATATTTGCAATCATTTGATACTCAACCACGGATTTTTATGCAAGATAATTCTCCTCGTCACATGGCTAAAACTGTGGAAGCATACATAGAAAGTAATAAGTTTCTCTTATGAGCTGGCCTGCTCAGAGCCCCGACTTGAACCCCATTGAAAACATTTGGAAAGTAATTGGTGATGGTGCTCAAGAACGTAATCCCAAAAAATCAGGATTAACTGTGAGGATTCCTGAAAGAAGAATGGCAGAAGATAACTCCATCATTCTGCTAAAAATTGATTGATTTGTTCCACTATCCTTTTATTTATGCTCGCTATTGTACGAATTAAAAATCAAAGTGTTTAAGTTGTTTATAAGAATAAATCGATCAATATATCAGTTTTAGTTAAATGATAATTACGCAAAACAATGTAGTTGCATAACAACAATATAACTTTAATAACTTTACCATCAGTGAACAGACGTGTGCCGCTCCTGATATTTGCTGGTTTTTTCTACTTTAGCGTTTGACTAGTTTGGTGTTATCTACTGAGATGTCTGCCTCAGATTCTGACTCCGAAAGTGTCTGCTCTTCTTCTTCTGGAAGTTCCGTAGCTACGGTCGGTTCGCTTTCTTTGAGAAACGAACTTAGATCTATAGCAGATACAATAACCCTACTCAGTCAGTACAAGCCAGAGTTCAATAGCAAACCTAAAGCTGGCCGCCCCCCTGAATCAACGATCAGCTTAAACAACAATAACCTCATCACTATTAATGACACCCTGATCAAGTTGTGTTCATTTAGTGAAAAAGTTCTCAACCATCTGGATAATCTTGAGCGGGAGAACAAAAATTTCAGAAAACACTACAACGAAAGAAAATCTTATGCTGATGTACTTCGCCAACCTAAGTCTACTACAACTGATTCCAGTCCCCCTTCAATCCAACAAGTTGCTCCTTCATTTCAACCAGTTGCCCCTATAATCAATATCACTAATATTGATAACCGGATTGACCAGCTGGAGCAAAATAATCTTGGTGACTTTATTAAGTTGGAAGGTGAAATCTGCTCGAAAGTTATAAGAAGTCACCTGGAAAATCCTGCAAGAACGCCTGATCAGCTTAATGAAAGTCTAACTAAACAGATTAGTCTTACCCAGCCAGGTATAATTCCCATCTCCTCAATTGTTAGTTGCGCAATTGTTGGCAGAGAGAGGAAACACCTTAAAATTAAACTATCTTCAACATCGGTCAAAAACTCTACTCTTCGGTCATTTAGGTTAACCAAGCCTGCCAATATCTTCGCAAACGAATACTTGACTAAGTCCAGATCAAGTATTCTATTCAAACTTAGAAACCTGAAGAAAGACGGCAAACTGCATGCTGTGTATTCCTTCAACGGAAATGTTTGTTGCAAGGTAACTGCAGAGAGTAAGGTGAACCACGTTAACTCTATAGAAGCATTCACCAAGCTCGATAGTAGCATCTCACAATTATAATTGTATTTATATTCCAGTCTTATGAGAAATATCAGGTGTAAATATACCTAATGTGCAGTGCTCTAATTTTAATCTAGATGACTTTGCAAACGATAACTTTTTAAAATCCAATCACTTTAATATTTTAAATGTCAATATTCGAAGCTGTAGAAAAAATTTCCCTATATTAGAAAGTTTTTTAGCCCTGAATGTCCTCCCTTTTGACATAATAGTTTTAACTGAGACGTGGTTATCAGATGTCACTGATCATACTTTTAATTTAGAAGGTTTTAACAAATTCAGTATATACAGAGGCCGGAGAGGAGGTGGAATTTCTGTTTATGTTAATAAAAAGCACAAAGCTCTAAGTATCCCAAACTTATCTTTTATTAGGGATGAAATTGAAATAATGTCCTTAAATATATGTAGTGCAGGCAAATTTTTTAATTTAAGTGCAATATACCGTCCACCCTCCTTCTCAATTGACTCTTTCAATAATATTTTAGCTATAGATGTTTTAAATGTTTTAGGTATTAGTAATTCAATTTTATGCGGAGACTTTAATATTAACTTGTTTAATCCACAATCTGATCACAACATAAATAGTTTCAATTCTATCATGTCCGGTTTTAATTACTTCTCTGTACTCAATAAACCCACTAGATTATCACCCAATAACCCTATCACTAAATATTCTCTAATAGACCATATTTGGTGCAATTTTATTTCCAATAGTGAACATTCAAGATCAGGTGTGTTCAATGTTGAAATAGCCGATCACTTACCAGCTTTTTATTCCTTTAAACATATATCTAGAACTACCTCTCAGCCATTCACTTTTAGACAATTTAATGATGTAGGTAGAGTTAACGATTTTATTTCATTAGTTTCTCAGATAGAATTTTTTGACAATAGCTCTGAAGATCCAAATATTTTAGCCTCCAACTTTATTAACAAATTATACCATGTTTTTAATTCTAAATTCCCTTTACTTCATTTTAATCGAAACAAAACAAAGAAAAACCACAAGGAATGGTGTACTGAGGAGATATGTCAATTAATTCGAAAGAAAAATAAACTTTTAATACTTTCTAGACGTAGTGTGATAACCCGTAGATCTTATACATTTTTTAGAAATACTCTTAATTATTTAGTTAGGAAGGCTAAGGAGGTTTTTTATCAGAAAAAAATCAATGATAGTAGAAATAATAGCAAATACCTGTGGCAACAAATCAATAATGTTTTAAATAGAAATTTTAAGGTGAATTCTTTTAAAATTAAGCGAAATGATGTTTTTTTAAATGAAGTTGAAACTACAAACTATTTTAACGACTTTTTTGCAGACATTGCTAATAAATTAGTTAGAGAATTACCAACTGTAAACTCTCCATTGCACATTTACGCTCCTCCTGTCCCTAATGTATGCTCTTTTCCCCCAATTACTCAAACAGAAATTCGTAACGTTATTTTGTCTTTCAAAAATAAACATTTTGATAAAAATGAAGTTCAGCCACAGTTATTGATCGGAACCCTAGATTTTATCTGTCCAATTTTATGTCATGTTTTTAATACTAGTTTTAATAGTAGAGTTTTTCCAGATGTTTTTAAAGTAGCTAGAGTGACCCCTGTTTTTAAATCTGGTAGTACGGAAGATGTTAACAATTTTAGACCCATTTCTAATCTTTCTATTTTTAATAAGCTTTTTGAAAAATTAATCTATTCTAGACTTGACAATTTTATAACTAAAGAGAATTTTATTTCTGACCACCAGTACGGTTTTAAGAAAAAATCCACTGTATCTCTTGCTATCCTGGAATTAAATTCATTCGTTTTAAATTCTTTTAATCGAAGAAAATTCACAATAGCTTTATTTTTAGACCTGAAGAAGGCATTTGATACAGTGGATTTAGACATTTTATCATCAAAACTTAGTCATTATGGAATTAGAGGACATTTTAACGATTTTTTAATGTGTTATTTTAATAATAGAAAACAATATGTTCAGATCAACGAGTCAAAATCAACTTTTAGAACTATTAATGTAGGTCTCACCCAAGGTTCGGTGATTTCGCCGACAATTTTTAACATTTTTATCAATGACATATGTAACTTTAGTAAAAACCTAGGAATTGAATGTACCCTGTTTGCTGATGACGCTGTATTTTACTTTGCTGGATCTGATTTTAATGAAGCTACTTTTAAACTAGTTAATTTTATCGAGAAACTTGAGATGTTTTTAGCTATGAACAAATTAACCCCAAATACTGCGAAAACTAAACTAATGCTATTCTCTCCCTCCCAACCTGCATCTTATCCACCTGTATTTTTTAATAATGTTTTACTTGAATGGGTGGAGGTTTTTAAATATCTAGGAGTTTTTATTGACAACAAACTCAAATTTTCTAACCATTGTACCCATATTTGTAATAGACTCAGCCAAATCCAAGGCAGTATTTACGCAGCTTCACCTTACCTCAATAGACCTGCTCTTCTTACAATTTACCATTCTCTTGCCTACTCAATAGTTATCCAGTCCATTATTATCTATGAAAAACCTACCCTGTTCATATTAATAGAATACAAATTTTAATGAATAAAATTTTACGAATTATCTTAAAAGTGAAACACAATGTCAATCATGTTCCTTTAATTTCTACCAGTAAAATGTTCTTCGATCTTAAACTTTTAAAATTTGAGGACCTTTGTAATTATTTTTTATTGAAATTTATTAGATGCGCTTTAAATGATGATGTTGGTTTGTTAGGTAGGTATTTTATCAAGTTCTTACCACAGCATGACTATAATACACGAACTTTTAAATTTATTTTACCTCCAGTTAGACTAGAAGTAGAAAAACGGTCTACTATTTTCCAAGCTATCAAGCTTTTTAATGAATCCCCCACTTTTTTAACATTACAAATTTCTAATTATTCTTTTAAAAAGCTGTACAAAGATTTTATTATGGAAAAATACCATGATGATTTTATGTAGAAATGATTTTTTTTAACTAGTCAACTATTTTCTTACTTTGTAAATAACCCAAATGTAACTTTTTAACTATTCTTACTATCCCTATTTTATACTTTTATCCCTCAAGTTTTTAACTTATACGGGATTGCTCATTTTATACCATTTGATATTATCTGTAATTTGCTTTGTGTTGAGTTTAATAAATAAATAAATAAATAAAATAGTGACTTTAATGTTCTTTCTAATTTCCAATAAACACTCAATTAATTGAATGTAATCAAATTTACTTGTACTTTCAACAACTATAAAAATTAAGTCATATGAAAAAAACAGAAAATGCATTCCCATTTATCATGCCATGTGATTAATTGGTATAATGGATAAAATAATGATACCAGAAATGAAATACCACGGTGATCAAGTTATTGAATGCAAAATACAAAAAAAGAGGATAAAAATCATTCAGATCCTCATCACTCAAACGATAGAAGAGTTCCAAATAAATTCTCAAGGGAAATCAACGAGAAACTCTCATAACTTCAATAAGAGCCTTATTCACTCCGATAATTTCCACTTTTTGCCTAATTTATCAGTAATTCAGTTGCTGCAGGAAAACATTACTTCAATACTAAAAAATGATAACCATGGCTGTGTCTAAATATACATACATAATATTACATATACATGCTATTGAAGATATTACATTTTACTCATGGAAAATATTGAAATATTGGTTCTAGGCATATTCCACCCCGGTAAATTTAACCCCAGTGAACAATCAATTTACTTTAGTAGCTGGGGTTAAACGTCTACTTCAGAGCCAAAAGCCATATCGCTAACGTCAGAACTAAGTTAAATATGAATGACTAGAAGAAACAGTCAGAAAGGAAATTGGCTCAATGATCAAAATCACCTACCATCTGTTGTTGAAAAAGATCTTGTTTGCAGAATAGCTACTCAATGAATGCAGTCACTTACCAAGGAATGTGAGAACAAAAGACACAAGCACCGGTTGATGGATTCATTTATGGAAGAGGGAAATGAAAGATGATAGTAAATGAAGCCAACGAGCCTAACCAAAACGAAATCTAAGACCTCGTATCTGAAGAGCATGTCATTTTTATAATTTGAGATTTAACGTCTTTTTTGGAACCAAAAGCTGACGACAAAAGTAGAGTAAATGCAAGTGACTGGAAGGAGCTGTCAGAAAGGTAATTGGCTCCTAAATCCAAGTCACCAACCACCTATCAGTGACAAATGATGCCTACGAGCTTACCTAACACAAAATCTAAGACCTCGTAGTTAAAGAGCATAACCCTAGCGCTATCCTCTAAAACTGCAAACAGCGGTTAAAGAATGATAAACTTGGTAAAAGAAAGAAGAACATAATCCAAATTACGACAGTTTTGGGCCCCAAGGGCAGCCAACTACCTATACTCTTCCATTCACCAAAGACGGTATCTGAATAGATAAAACTGGTAAAAAGCGTTCACACAACCGTTCTTTCTGTTGTTTTATCACATGTGTAATAAAAAATCAACAGCTTGTGATCGGCCAACAATAAGTCAAATTTGATTTAAAGAAAAAGCAAGTTACTTGAAGGGGCAGTAAACCTTAAGAAGAAAAAAAATTGTAATGAAAATGTTACATGCAATCAGTAGTACACATGCGAGAGTTCATTTCTCTTATATATACAGTAACTATAAATATATATAGTAACTATATAACAACCATAAAAAAATCAATAATTTGGTTTTAAGTCCAGCTTTCACTGCATCTGCAGGGAGGGCGTGGCGAATAGTAATTATTGTTTTGTTCAATCTTTTGTTTACAAATTACATTTGTAGTTCCAGGACTCACCAGTAGGTGGCACTGCAATTGCGAATTAATTATAAAATTTTTTAAATGGTAATATTAAATATAGAATAACTACATTTTATTCTATTATTAATGTCCCTTTATCGATTTATCACAAGGTTTACTACCCCTTCAATATTATTTTTGAATATAGGTATACTATTTTTAGGTAGATTGTATATTTTTAGATGAGTATGATATTTTTAGTTAGATTTTATATTTTTAGATTCTACAAGTCACGTTAGACTTTAAAAGAATCAAACTGTTTGTATTTTAATATTGTATTACTTTAATTTTGTATATTAAGGGGACGGTCTCCCTAAAATAAAATAAAGTTTATTAATTAATGTACAAATTTGAAATTTTCAGGGTTAATGCAACTACTCAAATGGAGTATTTTTTATTTAGGATTTTTTTAGACCCCTCTGCCCGCTTCACCACCTACCCCCAAAAAACCCTCAAATAGGGGGATACCTTCAAAAGGCATCAACTGATACTATTTTTGAGCTAGATACATAATGTTGGTTCCATCTTGTTTAGAATTTTGTAGTCTACAAAGTTACAGAGTTTTTTTTTCAATATCTTATCACAAAATTTGTAAAACAGTTTTTCTACTTATTTTTAAAAAAACATTGATTTTCTTTCATATACATATCTCATTATACCTCCTCACACATTAAGAAATTTAAAAAAAACTCGTAAATAACTTTGTGTGCAACTTATCTATGAAGAAAATGAAACAAACCTCATGTCTCTAGCTCAAAAAACTGTAAGAGTTGATGCTTTTTGAAGTCGATAAAATGTACTTTTCAGGACGCCAATTTAATGAAATTTTTGGAAAAAAAATTGTTCAACTGAAATAATTCTGGTTCGATAAATTAGCGTCGAGGATCTTGTTTGGGTGGTGTGTCCTCTTTTTGATGCAATCTAGTGAACAAATCTTATGATGTGAGATCCAAATAAACCCTCAATACGTGTGCTGACAGGTCTTTCGACAGATCTGACAGGTATAATTTACAATATTGTAAATCTTTTTTAGAAGCACTTCTAGTTAATTTTTAGCTCTAATATTTTAACACGTTATCTGGAAGACTTTAGGACATCATTTTATGCAAAAAAAAAAATCTTCTGATTTGAGGGAGACGATTCCCTAAATGTCAACAGAATTTCAATACACAATAAACAATAACCGGTAAAGTTTGGTGGAATCTTGAGAGTTGAGCAATCGAGAGAAGAAAGAATCACTAAAAGTAATTTTCAGCGTTTCAATATAACTAAAGATTAGTTCCTTCTTCTATTTCAAGTTTGACCTTTTTCTTTTTCAAATGTCACCTTCTCTCTCAATCTTCGCCTTCTTCTCTCTCAAATTTCACCTTCTTCTCCCTCAACCCTCACCTTCTTCTCCCTCAAGTCTCACCTTCTTCTCTCTCAATCTTCACCTTCTTCTCTCTCAACCTTCATTTTCTTCTCAACTTTTTCGAATAATGACTCCAATAGTTTCACTACTCCTAACATCAATAAACAGCTCCACTGATTGACTTCTCCCTACTAATATTAACAAGTTAGTGCTGTCAATTTGACTCTAATTAAGTTTCAAGCGAATTTCGATGCATATCCTACAACTTCGTTAAAATGGAAATTTAGTTAACTTTCAACAAAAAGATAACTTCGTACAGTTTCATAATTCTACCTCATACATTTCACAAATAGTCAAAGAACATATAAACCAAAATAATTTTCCAAAAGTAATGCTCTAATTTACATATAATTTTTTAAATCAGTAGTTATGTGTTATCGATATATATTCCTTAATCAAAAACACGAAGAGAGAAAATGCCTAATCTGATAGACTATTTTATGACACTCACCTCTTCATTTCTTATCTAGAGACTAAGAAAAATGTTCGCCTCCATCTTGCACCCTCATCTTCAACTGTGAACGAGGTGTCACTTCGGCAAGCCTGCCAGTCTGTTGCTTCCAGATGAAAACAAGTTATTCCGAAATATTTTTCTTGATATTCAGGTGAAATGGAAAATGTCATGAATCATAAGGGTACGCATTTTCTTTCGAAATCTGGGGCTAGTATAATAGAGCTATTCTCTTTATGACTAACAGGAAATTAGCAGATATCGATTCAATTATTTATTCTGATAACAGCCTGTATAAAAACTAGACAACATTCCACTAGGAAAATATCGGAAAATAGTCTATCAAATATTGTGATTAGGATCAAATAAAAAAATTCAGACTTTAGCATATGGATTCATTGTGGGAAATTTTCGATTAAATTCGATAAGGTATTTTTATGTCATCTAGATTTCGTGATATTACAATTCGATTTTTGTTGCCATTGTAGATATTTAATTATTTAATATTCTATTAGAAATTTTTAATTTTGTGGTTTATTTTAATAAGGATGATTAAAAACACTGTTAATATATTTTCATTTTAATACTTTTCCGAAATTATGAATCATAATACATAATTAATGATATGTGATAGACCTTCTGCGCTGAAATTCGTAGTCAAACATTCAATAATTGAACTTATTTATTAAATAAAAAGAAATTAATATCTTCCCCACATTTCTCAAAAGGATAATGAAGAAATTACTATTCAATATATAATCTGTTGCACAGTTTAAAAATTATCTCTATTTAAAATGAACGTAATTTTTAAAATCATTTATTCATCTCCATTATTACTTAGTTTTCAATACAAAGTTTGATGCTTATTACACTGTGTTGCATTTACAGGAGGTACAGGAATTCATAGTTGAATCTTAATAATATTTTGCTGATTCCGAAAAGGAAGTTAACTTTGACCAATCAGGTTAAATTTTTACTATATGAAAATATGGGAAAAAAGAGATAATCTCATAAACGATGTCAATATATTTTTACAAAATACATTATACGAATGTATCCATATCACGGTTCCTGGAAAGATACTCACTGGAAAAAAGCCCACAAGTGAATTTCAATTTGATCCAAGTGAAATTGAATTTGATCCAAGTGAAATTGAATTTGATCCAAGTGAAATTGATTTTGATACAAGTGAAATTGAATTCGATCCAAGTGAAATTGAATTTGATCCAAGTGAAATTGAATTTGATCCAAGTGAAATTGAATTTGATCCAAGTGAAATTGAATTTGATCCAAGTGAAATTGATTTTGATCCAAGTGAAATTGAATTCGATCCAAGTGAAATTGAATTTGATACAAGTCAAATTGATTTTGATCCAAGTGAAATTGAATTTGATCCAAGTGAAATTGAATTTGATCCAAGTGAAATTGAATTTGATCCAAGTGAAATTGATTTTGATCCAAGTGAAATTGAATTCGATCCAAATGAAATTGATTTTGATCCAAGTGAAATTGAATTCGATCCAAGTGAAATTGAATTTGATCCAAGTGAAATTGAATTCGATCCAAGTGAAATTGAATTTGATACAAGTCAAATTGATTTTGATCCAAGTGAAATTGAATTCGATCCAAGTGAAATTGAATTTGATCCAAGTGAAATTGAATTTGATCCAAGTGAAATTGATTTTGATCCAAGTGAAATTGAATTCGATCCAAATGAAATTGATTTTGATCGAAGTGAAATTGAATTCGATCCAAGTGAAATTGAATTTGATCCAAGTGAAATTGATTTTGATCCAAATGAAATTGAATTCGATCCAAGTGAAATTGAATTTGATCCAAGTGAAATTGATTTTGATCCAAATGAAATTGAATTCGATCCAAGTGAAATTGAATTTGATCCAAGTGAAATTGATTTTGATAAATTAAATTTGATCCAAGTGAAATTGATTTTGATCCAAGTGAAATTGAATTCGATCCAAGTGAAATTGAATTTGATACAAGTCAAATTGATTTTGATCCAAGTGAAATTGAATTTGATCCAAGTGAAATTGAATTTGATCCAAGTGAAATTGAATTTGATCCAAGTGAAATTGATTTTGATCCAAGTGAAATTGAATTCGATCCAAATGAAATTGATTTTGATCCAAGTGAAATTGAATTCGATCCAAGTGAAATTGAATTTGATCCAAGTGAAATTGAATTCGATCCAAGTGAAATTGAATTTGATACAAGTCAAATTGATTTTGATCCAAGTGAAATTGAATTCGATCCAAGTGAAATTGAATTTGATCCAAGTGAAATTGAATTTGATCCAAGTGAAATTGATTTTGATCCAAGTGAAATTGAATTCGATCCAAATGAAATTGATTTTGATCCAAGTGAAATTGAATTCGATCCAAGTGAAATTGAATTTGATCCAAGTGAAATTGATTTTGATCCAAATGAAATTGAATTCGATCCAAGTGAAATTGAATTTGATCCAAGTGAAATTGATTTTGATAAATTAAATTTGATCCAAGTGAAATTGATTTTGATCCAAGTGAAATTAAATTCGATCCAAGGGAAATTGAATTCGATCCGAGTGAAATTGAATTTGATCCAAGTGAAAATAAAAAAATTGATCCTTATGTAATTGAATTTGATCTAAGATACTATTTTATCATTCCGATACTACTAAAATGTCACGCTTTAAAAAAAATCCGGATAACAGAGAAAATACGGGTACCAAAAAATCGGGATACTATAAATCCGAGATACAAAAAATGCGGTAACTAAAAAGGGTCTAGGCTGAGTTTCTGAAAACGAATTGGCCGAAACAAAATTTGCTGAAAATTAATTCGTCGAAAAACGGATTCTCCGAATACGTTTTTGCCGAATCCCAGATTGGCCGAAAACAGATTTGCCGAAGGACAAATTTTCCGAAAGACAAATTTGACGAAAATCAAATTTATTGTATTTAAAAATAACATTCTGTTGAACTTTGTAGTTCTCATCATTGTATCTTATGAATAAGAAAAGCACATTTCTTATATGAGTTTGATATTACTATTGCTATTTAAATTTGTATTCCGCTAATTTGGTATCATTTTGCTAAATTCATATATCTAACTGTGTATATTAAATATTAATATGTATATGGCATTAATAATAAAGGATTGATAGAAATCAATGTTCTTTACCTGAAACCAATTTTTCATGCAAGTATCGTTTAATTGCCAGAGGTGTATTGGGAAGATATAAACATAACTAATAGTTATGTTATTCCTTACAAACAATTTTATATTTTAAACGCAATAAATGGAATAAATATTAATAATGTCAACCACAAAACAACTTCTGTAAGGAATGCTATTAACAACTGAATAAGAAATAAATATATACCATTTACAGTTCTAGTTGATCAAATGAAATAACATTTGATCCAAGTAAATTTCAATTTGATCCATGTGAAATTGAATTTGATCCAAGTGAAATTGAATTTGATCCATGTGAAATTGAATTTGATCCAAGTGAAATTGAATTTGATCCATGTGAAATTGAATTTGATCCAAGTGAAATTGAATTTGATCCAAGTGAAATTGATTTTGATCCAAATGAAATTGAATTCGATCCAAGTGAAATTGAATTTGATCCAAGTGAAATTGAATTTGATCCAAGTGAAATTGAATTTGATCCAAGTGAAATTGATTTTGATAAATTAAATTTGATCCAAGTGAAATTGATTTTGATCCAAGTGAAATTGAATTCGATCCAAGTGAAATTGAATTTGATACAAGTCAAATTGATTTTGATCCAAGTGAAATTGAATTTGATCCAAGTGAAATTGAATTTGATCCAAGTGAAATTGAATTTGATCCAAGTGAAATTGATTTTGATCCAAGTGAAATTGAATTCGATCCAAATGAAATTGATTTTGATCCAAGTGAAATTGAATTCGATCCAAGTGAAATTGAATTTGATCCAAGTGAAATTGAATTCGATCCAAGTGAAATTGAATTTGATACAAGTCAAATTGATTTTGATCCAAGTGAAATTGAATTCGATCCAAGTGAAATTGAATTTGATCCAAGTGAAATTGAATTTGATCCAAGTGAAATTGATTTTGATCCAAGTGAAATTGAATTCGATCCAAATGAAATTGATTTTGATCCAAGTGAAATTGAATTCGATCCAAGTGAAATTGAATTTGATCCAAGTGAAATTGATTTTGATCCAAATGAAATTGAATTCGATCCAAGTGAAATTGAATTTGATCCAAGTGAAATTGATTTTGATAAATTAAATTTGATCCAAGTGAAATTGAATTCGATCCAAATGAAATTGATTTTGATCCAAGTGAAATTGAATTCGATCCAAGTGAAATTGAATTTGATCCAAGTGAAATTAAATTCGATCCAAGGGAAATTGAATTCGATCCGAGTGAAATTGAATTTGATCCAAGTGAAAATAAAAAAATTGATCCTTATGTAATTGAATTTGATCTAAGATACTATTTTATCATTCCGATACTACTAAAATGTCACGCTTTAAAAAAAATCCGGATAACAGAGAAAATACGGGTACCAAAAAATCGGGATACTATAAATCCGAGATACAAAAAATGCGGTAACTAAAAAGGGTCTAGGCTGAGTTTCTGAAAACGAATTGGCCGAAACAAAATTTGCTGAAAATTAATTCGTCGAAAAACGGATTCTCCGAATACGTTTTTGCCGAATCCCAGATTGGCCGAAAACAGATTTGCCGAAGGACAAATTTTCCGAAAGACAAATTTGACGAAAATCAAATTTATTGTATTTAAAAATAACATTCTGTTGAACTTTGTAGTTCTCATCATTGTATCTTATGAATAAGAAAAGCACATTTCTTATATGAGTTTGATATTACTATTGCTATTTAAATTTGTATTCCGCTAATTCGGTATCATTTTGCTAAATTCATATATCTAACTGTGTATATTAAATATTAATATGTATATGGCATTAATAATAAAGGATTGATAGAAATCAATGTTCTTGGGGTGGGAATGTGGGAAGATATAAACATAACTAATAGTTATGTTATTCCTTACAAACAATTTTATATTTTAAACGCAATAAATGGAATAAATATTAATAATGTCAACCACAAAACAACTTCTGTAAGGAATGCTATTAACAACTGAATAAGAAATAAATATATACCATTTACAGTTCTAGTTGATCAAATGAAATAATATTTGATCCAAGTAAATTTCAATTTGTTCCATGTGAAATTGAATTTGATCCAAGTGAAATTGAATTTGATCCATGTGAAATTGAATTTGATCCAAGTGAAATTGAATTTGATCCATGTGAAATTGAATTTGATTCTTGTGAAATTGAATTTGATCCATGTGAAATTGAATTCGATCCAAGTGAAATTGAATTTGATCCAAGTGAAATTGATTTTGATCCAAATGAAATTGAATTCGATCCAAGTGAAATTGAATTTGATTCATGTGAAATAATATTTGATCCAAGTGAAATTGAATATATTTTTATCATCCCGATACCTCACATTTTGTGTCTTTATCTGTTGGTTGGTTGGTTGGTACAACTTTATTTAAATAAGTATTATGTAAATAAATTTTATGTGAATAAATTTATTTAAATAAATTTTATGTGAATAAATTTATTTAAATAAATTTTATGTGAATAAATTTATTTAAATAAATTTTATGTATAATGGGGGTCATGAAATATATTGATAGGCCAATTAAAATGGTGGACTTTGAAGAACTTTTCTGGTGGGCAATGATAGACTATTATAGTGGGCAATTATAGATTATTATAGTGGGCAATGATAGATTACTTTGTTTGGCAATGATAGATTATTATGGTGGGCAATGATAGATTATTATGGTGGGCAATGAACGATTATATATGGTGGGCAATGAAAGATTATGGTGGGCAATGAAAGTGTATGGTGGGCAATGAAAGATTATGGTGGGCAATGAATGATTATGGTGGGCAATGAAAGATTATGGTGGGCAATGAAATATTATGGTGGACAATGAAAGATTATGGTGGGCAATGAAAGATTATGGTGGGCAATGAAATATTATGGTGGGCAATGAAATATTATGGTGGGCAATGAAAGATTATGGTGGGCAATGAAAGATTATAGTGGGCATGGAAGACTATGGTGGGCAATGAAAGATTATGGTGGGCAATTAATTATTATGGTGGGCAATGCAATATTATGGTGGGCAATGAATGATTATGATGGGCAATGAAAGATTATGGTGGGCAATGACAGATTATGGTGGGCGATGAAAGATCTAGATTATGGTGGGCAATGAAAGATTATGGTGGGAAATGAAGGATTATAGTGGAAGATGAAGGATTATAGTGGACAATGAAGGGTTTATGGTGGATAATGAAGGATTTTGGTGGATAGTGAAAGATTATGGTGGGTAATGAAAGATTATGGTGGGCAATGAAATATTATGGTGGACAATGAAAGATTATGGTGGGCAATGAAAGATTATGGTGGGCAATGAAATATTATGGTGGGCAATGAAATATTATGGTGGGCAATGAAAGATTATGATGGGCAATGAAAGATTATAGTGGGCATGGAAGACTATGGTGGGCAATGAAAGATTATGGTGGGCAATTAATTATTATGGTGGGCAATGCAATATTATGGTGGGCAATGAATGATTATGATGGGCGATGAAAGATTATGGTGGGCAATGACAGATTATGGTGGGCGATGAAAGATCTAGATTATGGTGGGCAATGAAAGATTATGGTGGGAAATGAAGGATTATAGTGGAAGATGAAGGATTATAGTGGACAATGAAGGGTTTATGGTGGATAATGAAGGATTTTGGTGGATAGTGAAAGATTATGGTGGGTAATGAAATATTATGGTGGGCAATGAAAGATTATGGTGGGCAATGAAAGAGTATTGAGGACGATGAAGGATTATGGTGGGAAATGAAGGATTATAGTGGAAGATGAAGGATTATAGTGGACAATGAAGGGTTATGGTGGATAATGAAAGATTGTGGTGGGCAATAAAAGATTATGATGGGCAATGGAAGATTTTGTTGGACGATGAAGGATTATGGTGGGCAATGAAGGATTATGGTGGATAATGAAGGATTTATGTGGATAATGTAAGATTATGGCGGGCAATGAAATATTATGGTGGGCAATGAAGGATTATGTTGAAAGATGAAGGATTCTGGTGGGCAATGAAGGATTATGTTGAAAGATGAAGGATTATGGTGGGCAATGAAAGATTAGGAATTTTGGTGGATAATGAAATATTATGATGGGCAATGAAAGATTATGGTGGGCAATGAAATATTATGGTGGGCCATGAAAGATTATGGTGGGAAATGAAGGACTATAGTGGACGATGAAGGATTATTGTGGGCAATGAAGGATTATGGTGGATAATGAAGGATTTGGTGGATAAAGAAAGATTATGGTGGGCAATGAAATATTTTGGTCGACAGTGAAAGATTATGATGGGCAATGGAGGATTATGTTGGACGATGAAGAATTATTGTGGGTAATGAAGGATTTTGGTGGATGATGAAAGATTATATTGGGTAATGAATATTTATGGTGGGCAATGAAATATTATGGTGGGCCATGAAAGATTATGGTGGGAAATGAAGGACTATAGTGGACGATGAAGGATTATAGTGGGCAATGAAGGATTATGGTGGATAATGAAGGATTTGGTGGATAAAGAAAGATTATGGTGGGCAATGAAATATTATGGTGGACAGTGAAAGATTATGATGGGCAATGGAGGATTATGTTGGACGATGAAGAAATATGTTGGGCAATGAAGTATTATGGTGGATAATGAAGGATTTTGGTGGATGATGAAAGATTATATTGGGCAATGAATATTTATGGTGGGCAATGAATGATTATGGTGAGCGGTAAAAGATTATGATTGGCAATGAAAGCTTAATGTGGCAATGAGAAATTATACATATATTTTTTTATATTTTAAATATTAAAAGCATGACATTTTTCTTTGCAACCAACCAACAGACAAGACACAAAATGTGAGGTATTGGAATGATAAAATATTCAATTTCACTTGGATCAAATATTATTTCACTGGGATCAAATATTATTTCATTTGGATCAACTTGAACTGTAAAATTTTGGTATATATATTTATACAGGGTGACCTACAAAAAAGTGTACCCATCTTAGAATTAATGTAAATATTGTATTTATAAGCAGTTAAAAAATGTGTTCAAGTAAATTTTAAAATTAGAATTTGGGTACACTTTTTTGTGGGTCACCCTGTATATCACATCATCACTGCATCATAACAAAGCAGTAAACATGGATTATTCACAAAAAATGAATACACACACTCAATCTAAAAACAAACCAAAAGTTTAAATTAATGAAATGTAACATGCTCCCATAGCTGACTGACTGAATAAAGCTTTAACGTCTTTAAAATAAGAAAAGACATAGACTTATTTAGTGGTACAAAGATTAACACAATGATTATCGATGAGATAGAATAATTAAAGAATCATTTAGTGTGACTAAGGGTTATGATTTCGTTGTTTTGTTTCTTTTCTGTAACTTTTGTGTTATTTTACATTTTGTTTTAATGAAGTCTTTCAGCAAATTTTTCTATCGGAGAATATTCACACTTCGGTGGATCCGTTTTCGACGAATTTGGGTTTCGGCAAATTCACATTCGGAGAATCCGGTTCCGCGAATTAGATTTCGGAGAATTTGGTTTTGGCAAATTCGTTTTCGGCCAATCCGCTGGATACCAACTAAAAAATCCGAGATTTCGAAAAAATGCGGGATTTCAAATAAATGACATTTCAAAAAATATATAGAAATGCCACATTTCTTGAAAACCCACATTTTTTTGTGATCCCGATTTTTTTTAAATCCCACATGTTTTTGAAATTCCGCATTATTCAAAATCCCGCATCTCTTTTGAAAGCTAGCATTTTTCTTTTGAAATCCCACATTTTTTTGAAAAAAATGTGGAATTTCAAAAGTATGTGGAATTAGAAAAATAGGGGATTTAAGGAAAATACGGGATTTAAAAAAAATACGGGATTTGAAAAAAAAGCGGGATTAAATAAATGCAGGATCACAAAAAATGTGGGATTTCAAGAAATGTGACTTATATTTATATATTTTCAAATCTCTCATTGATTTGAAATCCTTTTTTTTAAATCCCGCATTTTTTTATCTCAGATTTTCTGTTGTCCGGATTTTTGTTAAATGTTAAAGCGTGACATTTTGGTAATATCAGAATGGCAAAATATTATATTAGATCAACATCAATTTCATTAGGATTAATTCAATTTCATAAGGATTAAATTGAGATTCACTTAGATCAAATTCAATTTCACTTGGATCAAATTATAATTCACTTGGATCAAATTGAAATTCACTTGGATGAAATATCATTTCATTTGGATCAACTAGAACTGTAAATGGTATAAACTGCTGCAGTTCAGTCAATGCTCGACTGTGGACAATGCTAAGGCAAAGACTGTCACATTGAATAGATTATCTACTGTTTTTTTGGTGTAATTTTTTGTAGTAGTTTCCTTTAATACATAAATCAGTTTTACTCATATTGTTTAATATTCATCCCGTAATATTAAAATATCGATCGGTAAATTTTAGTAATTCACGATATGTAACTACAAATTTTAAAATGCTGTTGGACAAAATTTGACCTGATTGAGTATTATGGATCACATTTCTAAAACTACCATGCAAAATACACTCAGTATAGTCTAATAATATCCCAACTCAAAAACCATGCAGGACAGTTTCATCAATATAATAATAAATGTCTTAATAAGGAAATATATCTAATATATTTATAGTATTAAAATGGCATTACACTCTTTTGGTATAAATGTGTACCAAAGAAATTGATGCAGTAGATTTCTCCAGCTGATTAATGAGTGGTAAGGTTTGGTGTTCTTTTCCTCGGCAGTATAAGTTCTTTAAGTTAATTACTCTAATTTAAGTGAAATGGTCACAAATAGACACAATTAATTGTATAGGGAACAGAAATCGGAGTTATTTACCCACATTAAATAACTACTGAACTCTATACTACATATATAACGTTAATGCATCCGTTATAAACAAAATAGTGTATATTACAAAAAGTTAGTAATAGAAATTACAAAACGAAGAAATTAGAAATGTTGAAAATGAATGAAAATATAATTATTTCTAAATTATATCTTTCACTTTGAAAAGTATAGTATCAATAGATCTCCTTATCAATAGATATAATTTAAAAATATATATGTATATTATATATAATAATGTTTAGAATTTAACTATTATAAGTTTTATATGTTTATATCATTTTAAAAATTGCTGCTGCCGTTGAGTTTTGCGGACATATTTACATTGAAATTGATAACCCAATTTATTTTCATACGTGACTTCATAATTCTTTTTATAATAAACGCAAATATTGTCATTGATTTTTCAAAAGAATTATTGCTTAAAAAATAACTGAAAATAAGTTGAGGTTTTTTGTTGTTTCAAGCTAAAGTATCTATTAATTGTATGGTACACTGATTAAATCACTTTAATTACCCTTTTTTAGATCAAAATGTTTTCCTTGATTATTAACTTATGACGTCACGCACACAAAACTAATATTGATACTAATAATATTAATATTGAAACACAGTATATAAATACTCTTCACTTAAGCTATAATTAAAATTTTATTACCTAAAAGAATATCATGCTAAGCATAATTAATTACTAATTTTATGTGTTCTAACAGAAATGTTGATTGTAATCACCACTGCTTGTCATTTTGCGTCAAAGCCTCAGTTTAATGCAATTGGTTTTGTCTTTCATGTTAATTGCAGCTACAGAGACTGTTTGACGTCAAATTAATCATTTGTATATAGTAATTAGATAAGTAAATGCTTATCTATTGTCTATACGCATCTATGGCTCAAACTCTTAGATTTAAATAAATGCATAAAATATAAATATTTATCTATAGAAGAGATTATCCGATATTTAAATGTATATATAATATACTCTGATAATCAAGAAGGCAATCTAATGGAAAAAATATTTTATTTTTTATTATTATCTTTTTATTTTATATTTTTGGTGATAACCAAACAGAATTTTGTCCAATAGTTAATTATCATTGAACATTATCATTGAACATTATCATTGAACATTATCATTGAATAATTTCTTTGATATTTCTTCAGATATAATAATTAATATCTTTGAATGGCGTCATATAAGAAATGTTCAAACAATTCAAACAATTAGATAAACAAGGAAGTAAAATTACTTATGGCAACATTGCCCCAATATCTGAGGAATGTTGCCTGGGATTGATGTTAATTACCTTCGCAGAATGAGGAAGGTAATGTTATAGGCGGCACTTTTTAAAGTCATTTATTTATCATCTTGTTATTCGCTTAACTCAAAAAGTGTTCAACCAAATTGCCTGAAATTTGGTGGGATGATCGATTGGTCATCATCCATTAGCCAGTTTATTAGATTTTGGGTGAAAACCGTTCAAAGGTCAAGGTCATTTAAATTCTAGGATTATTAATTGTATGGTCTAGGTCATTTATTTGCGGCTGCGAAACTATGCGCTCTACCGAAAGCCCGTTCTAGTTATTATTATATATTTGCCAACTTTTAGATAGAAATACATATCGGATACAGTAAAATACGAATTATTGATCGGGTTCCCATTTTCGGCCGTATAAGAAAAAATGATAAAATAGTAATTAAAATAAATATAAAATAATTATTATTACATCGTTTTTCTTTCCACAGGAAATGTGAAACTGACTGATAATTCGTTACTTACCCTGATATACATTGATTTCCTTCACAATCTTCCCTATAAACAGCTTGCACATCACTACGTCACACTGCCATTCACTGGGCAGTTCTTTCCAGTTCGACACTATGCGTTTGTAGTCGAGAGATTTATTGTTATTTGAATTTAGCGGAGGCAGACTATAGACCTTAGCGATGACAAGTCCTTTATTGCTCCCATGACAGGCCATTGGTCATATGCACTTTGTCATCCTGACAATCCCATGCTGCACTGTCAGTGCATGCATTTCTGCTCTTTTCATATTTTTTGAAACCTGTGAATATTATGCTTAGAATTTCGAAATTGAAAATCTAGCAACTGCAATGATTTTGGCAAAAAATGGTAAGTATTTAATGGAACCACTAAGGATTAAGTATATGCCCTTCTTAATCTTCTGCTCCGTAACAAAGTTTTTTTCCTGGGTAGATGCGTATGTACATTTCTGGTATAATTTATATTGAAATATTCGTTGTAATATCCACAGACTTAGCACTTGATTTCCATTGTACCGGGAATTTTCATTTTTGTCATAATATACAAACAAATTAACTTTATTCATCTAATCATTGAAAAACAGTTTTCTGAACATTTGGCAGTAAGTGAAATTCATATTTTTCGTCATTTTGATTCATATTATTTTTCAAGAATTTTTATGAAAAATTGAATTCAGTGAACGGGTGAAAAGTATCTCAGTTTCAATTTCTGTGTGGGTATTTGATTGATTTAATAACTCTGTCTCAATATTCCCTCACTCTCTCTATTCTCTCCCTTTCTCAATTCACTCACTCTCTCTACTTCCTCATTTTCTTCCCTCACTCTCTCTATTCCCACTCTCTCTCTATTCATTCACTCACTCTATTCTCTCAGTCTCTCTATTCCCACACTCTCTCTATTCCCTCACTCTCTCTATTCACTCACTCTCTCATTTCCCTCACTCTCTCTATTCACTCACTCTCTCTATTCCCTCACTCTCTCCATTCCCTCACTCTCTCTATTCACTATCTCTCTCTCTATTCATTCACTCACTCTATTCTCTCACTCTCTCTATTCCCACACTCTCTCTATTCCCTCACTCTCTCTATTCACTCACTCTCTCTATTCACTCACTCTTTCTATTCTCTCACTCTCTCTATTCCCTCACTCTCTCCATTCCCTCACTCTCTCTATTCCCACACTCTCTCTATTCACTATCTCTTTTCTCGACATTTTGCTATAGTGAATCAATCAAGCGAGACTCTAACTCAGGAAACAATTCGAATAAAACAAATAGTGTTTGTTATATCTTTACGGATTGGTCAGCAGAATGTATTTGATGTTAGTATTCCCCTACTCTAGCATTTGTACATCTACAGCTTCTTTCTGTTGTTTTAACTTTACGTTAGATGTGCTCAAGCCAATCGGCTGCTTTTACGATCAAGATATTATCACTAGAACTACCAAGCAGTCAATTTGACTGGTTTTACTTTTCAAACATTTGTATCTCATTAATGCATGTAACTACCAATCATAATACACGAGATACAAATGGTTAAAAAGTTAAAACCAGTCACATTGACTTTTTGTTAGTTCTAGTGATAACCAAAACTAAAGTTCGTAAATATTGATAGTCAGTATATATTTGATATTCTTTTCTAATTTATTTCAAGTTTCATATTATGAATTAAATATTAATTTTCCTATATAAATTATACATACTGCAAACACAAATACCTAGTGACGTACATACTATTCTTTCTATATTTTTAATGTTCATATTCTAGTGAAGTCATATGCAGGGATCTAGGTATATTCCACCCCGGAAAATTCCACCCCGGAAAATTCCACCCCGGTATATTCCACCCCGGAAAATTCCACCCCGGTATATTCCACCCCGGTAAATTCCACCCCGATATATTCCACCCCGGTAAATTCCACCCCGATATATTCCACCCCGGTAAATTCCACCCCGATATATTCCACCCCGGTAAATTCCACCCCGATATATTCCACCCCGGTAAATTCCACCCCGATATATTCAACCCCGATAAATTCCACCCCGGTATATTCAACCCCGATAAATTCCACCCCGGTAAATTCCACCCCGGAAAATTTCACCCCATAGGTAAATTCCACCCCAGGTATATTCCACCCAGGTATATTACACCCTGGTATATTCCACCCCAGGTAAATTCCACCCCATTGACAATGATCATTAGGGAACCAATAAAAAATCAAAGATTTTATTTTTAGATGGTCATTTGTTAAATACTGCTTAACCATGAAGAAATAACTCTGACAATATCCTGAGACAATTGCACAAAATTTAGAAGTAGCTCAAGTTAATTTTTGAAACTTTATCCTAATAGACAAAATTACAAATATTCCTAGTTAGGAAATTTATTTCGAAGTTTGAATGTTGTTCAAGTTAATATTAATTCCTTCTTAACATGAAACTGCAGTATATGCTCTTACAACAATGGTTGGGAGACGTGTGGACTGTGGAGGGGGTCGACTGACAGAGACAACACATTCAGTGTTTTTGCTTTTTGCTTATAAGTTGTTGTTTGGATTCTAGGACAAAAACTTCCGTGGTCAAAATCTCCCCATTTAAAAAAAGGCAATGATACCCCCAGTCTTAAAACCCTGTGCAATAGTCCCCTTCATCCACATCAAAAACCTGGTCAAAAAAAATCATGTAAAAGGTGTAGAAAAAAAGTTTTGGTCAAAAACCATTTTACACCACTTTTACTTGAAATTAAAATGCCGAATTTAAAGTAAAATAAAATAACAATAAGTACTGTATGACATCATCTTACAGTTAATACTGCTGTTGCGTTGGCATCAATGAAGAAAATCAGTTTGTGATTGATAGAAAATCTAAATACTTCAACTGATAAAGAGCGTTCATACACCCTTTCTTCCTTCTGTTCTATCACATGTGTAGTGAAAAATAAACAGCTTGTGAACCCAACTAAAGATTTAATTTACTACAATGAAAATGGAAGTTACCTAGTATTATGTAAAATATTAATAAATGATTAATATCTATAACTTACAAACCTAACCCGTAAAGTGGGGTGGAAGTTACCGGGGTGGAATATACCGGGATGAAATATACCGGTCATCATATGTTTCCCTTCTTGGTGTAATTGAGAGTTGTGTTGAAAAGATGTTATCCAATTGAACCTGATGCATATCACAAATGTTACATTAGCAAAATTGCGGAAGGTTAAGTTTTTATCGACAATATACAATTATTAATTTGCAATACTTGTTATCATAAAATAATGGTGATCTTTTTATTTTAATAACTAAAAAAATATCCAACCGAATTGCCTGAAATAAATTGGTTGGAAGGATGACCATTCACAAAGAACCATTTTTTTAGATTTTGGGAGCGATCGGATCAAAGGTCAAGGTCATGTGCAACTCAACAAGTATTATTAACGGCGGCAAAGGTATGCATTCTGAAAGTGCCCATTCGAAATTTTGTTCAGACGTTATCAATAATTTATAATATCCAATATAATTTTTTTTTGCATATCACAAATAAATATGAATTATCAGAGCAATCGAATTCAAAATTCTAGAGAAGTTTGAAAAATGCTGAATAAAACATTTTCCTTATGGAATAATAATTTACAACATGAAGAGTGGTTACTATCAATCATAAGTGTGTGGAGGAGGTCTTAATCAACACTCAACGAGCTATTTTCTTTTGTGATTTATTTCTCATGCGTCAGATCCACGCGATGGTGTTCGGCTGCTCAACCCTATCAGGCCATGACTATGTAGAAGGCGTTGTTCCTAAGACATTTCTGCTGACTAAGGATTGATGGGTTTCTCTCCAGTGATTCTTGGAGTTGAGTGGGTAATTTGGCCAAATGGATGGCCTACAATTACTCCCATTGTATTTATATATTGGATTGCACAGCCGGGTCAGCCGAAAGGTATTGATATGCCCAAGGTTACTCACTAACGCTTGGTGAATATACACTTCAGTGATTCGTAATTCTAAATGAAGTGAATCATATGATGAACTAGAATAGACACTCTTAGATCATATACCTTCTCCGCCATCATAACTCTTGACCTTGACCTTAGACCCGAACGCTCCCAAAATCAAGTAAAATGGTTCCTGGATAATGACTAATCGTCTCACTAAATTTCAGGAATTTTGGTTTGAAAGTGATTGAGTTATGCGATTAACAAGATTGCCTTCAATTAATGATGACAAGATTACAAATGTTGGGATGGTAATTATAATACCGAAGATATATTATATGGAAGATCATCTGACTTAGTATTATTCAACTGTATAGAAGAGAAGCAAAATATAGGCGTGTGACAAAAAAAATAGAGACAGGTTGCAGCTCTTCCGTGGAATCCAGATTTGTGCAGCTACAGACAAACAGTTTTTGTGGAAACTGAATTCTGTAGGTGTTCAATGAGCTCTGCAGTGATTTTAGGAGACGTGGTCATGCGATTTGCACTGACAATTGGGAATTTAGAGTCCGAAAGACTCTCAGACAACTTCGACTTTCGACCAAACCTAGCTGTGATATGCTGTGGACGTTTTTCCTTCTCTTTCAAGGGATGTCATTACTCTAGAGACAGTACCTGACACACTAATCACTCGGCCAGATACTGTTACACTACTGCCTGCCACACGAGTACCAACAGTTAGGCCTCTTAGAACGTCAAAAAGGTCTGCCACTTTTTATAAGGTTGTAACAATTTTCATAAATTATCTGTAATAACAACTTCGTTTAAATACACCAGTGAATATTAAATGTTTTCCATAAATAAAAGAAAATATTTCAACCATTAGATAAAAGAACCATTAGATAGAAGAAGCATTAGATAAAAGAACCATTAGATAAAAGAAGCATTAGATAAAAAGAAAATATTTCAGATTATGATGGAAAAATGTTAACTGTTTTCATTTGTTATCCATCTCTTGTATGTATCTAAGGCGTAGCTCGTACGTCTCAGCTCATTTCATGACTTTAAAATGTTGAGACTAATTAGGAAGTTTGTGCAGATCATCTAAATGTTATGACAGAGTTACTAAGGCATTGGGAGGAGATGAGCAAATATTTTGAAGATACTCTCTTTGGTACCTTTTTATAATGCATTAGTTATAATATTTAGTAATTGTCAAATAAATAGATATGATACTACAGATGAGCTTGAATTGATATCTAACGGATAAATATGTTATTCATTTAACGGAGTGAATAATATTATATATATCATCTTAAAACTTATCAGTATGATCCCCTCTAGGTTATTTATGTATAGCTTCCATAATTATGCATGGAGCTTCTTGAGATTTCATGAATTTTCAAGTTTGAGATTTGCACGTCTTGTATGAATAATTAGTATTAGTATAATGATTTATGAATATTAAAAAAATATATTGTAAGAGAATTTTGATTTTAGATCAGACTGTGTAACATGTATAGTAGATTTTCTTTCCACTAAATATGGAATCTGAGTATTTTTTATAATAGCTTTGTCATTCAATACCATATTGGTCACTCAGAAAAAAATAGTCCCTCCACCACACTAAAAATGGGGTGAGGGGAAGTGGGGGTTAAATGATGAGGGTGGGGGATATATTGAAGCTAGACAATGTGATTACTTTCATTACCAAATAGAGTTATGATTCTGTCCCTTTAGGGATAACTTGTGAATAATAAGTATTTAAGGTTAGGGGCTCAAATTAAAGTTAAAATACATCACAATATCCAATAGATAAACATTAGAAAACTTCATTGTAGTATATAAAATGGAGGGGAAAATAATAATTGGGCTGAGAAGAAACCAAATGTATTTATTTATATATATATATATACTATATATATTATATGCCATATACAGTATATGTCTCACAAAATACAGTAGTTTTTACAATTAAATAAACTTAAGGGCCATGTCACAGGAGCGTTTTTGGAGCGTTTGTAATGCTCCAAAAACGTTGCGTAACATGAATACATAAGAAATGGGGGTCACTGGTATATTCCATCCCGGTATATTCCATCCCGGTATATTCCATCCCGGTATATTCCACCCCGGTATATTCCATCCCGGTATATTCCATCCCGGTATATTCCACCCCGGTATATTCCACCCCGGTATATTCCATCCTGGTATATTCCATCCCGGTATATTCCATCCCGGTATATTCCACCCCGGTATATTCCATCCCGGTATATTCCACCCCGGTATATTCCACCCCGGTATATTCCATCCCGGTATATTCCATCCCGGTATATTCCATCCCGGTATATTCCACCCCGGTATATTCCATCCCGGAATATTCCACCCCGGTATTTTCCATCCCGGTATATTCCACCCCGGTATATTCCATCCCGGTATATTCCATCCCGGTATATTCCACCCCGGTATATTCCATCCCGGTATATTCCACCCGGTTTATTCCATCCCGGTATATTCCACCCCGGTATATTCCATTCCGGTATATTCCATCCCGGTATATTCCATCCCGGTATATTCCACCCCGGTATATTCCATCCCGGTATATTCCACCCCGGTATATTCCACCCCGGTATATTCCATTCCGGTATATTCCATCCCGGTATATTCCATCCCGGTATATTCCACCCCGGTATATTCCATCCCGGTATATTCCACCCCGGTATATTCCATCCCGGTATATTCCACTCCGGTATATTCCACCCCACTTTACGGGTAGGTTTGTTAGTTATTGATATTAATCATTTATCAATATTTTATATGATACTAATTAAGTAACTTTCATTTTCATTGTAACAAATTAAACATTTAGTTGAGTTCACAAGCTGTTTATTTTTCACTACACATGTGATAGAACAGCAGAAAGAAAGGTTGTACGAACGCTTTATAGAAGTTGAGGTATTTTTTTCAATCGTAAGCTGATTTTCTTCATTATCGCCAACGCAACAACAGTATTAACTGCAAGATGATGTCATATAGTACTTATTGTTATTTCTATTTTATTTTAAATACGATATTTTGACTTCGATTAAAAGTGGTGAAAAATAGATTTTGACCAAAAACTTTTTTTCTACACATTTTATATGATATTTTTTGACCAGGTTTTTGATGGGGATGAGGGGAACTATTACACAGGATTTTAAAACTGGGGGTATCATTGCTTTTTTTACATGGAGAGATTTTGACCACAGAAGATTTTGTACTAGAATTGAAACAACTTATAAGCAAAAAAAAAAACATTGAATGGGTTGTCTCTGTCAGTTGACCACCTCCATACCTCTCCCGACCATTGTTGTAAGAGCATATACTGCAGTTTCATGTTAGAAGGCAAATAATATTAACTTGCTCAACATTTAAACTTTCAAATAAATTACCGAACGATGAATATTTGCAATTTTGTCTATTAGGATAAAGTTTCAAAATTTAACTTGAGCTACTTCTAAATATTGTCCAATTGTCTCAGGATATTGTCAGAGTTATTTCTTCATGGTTAAGCAGTATTTAACAAAAATAATTATTTTTATTTTTATTTTTTAAAGACATTATTTTTCCATTAAAATCAAGAAGAATAAAATCTTTACAGAAGAGGAAATTCCTTAAGGAACTTACGACGATCATAAGGAGGGGTTGAGAACATCCCGAAGGGTAGAACTCGACCGCCCTTAAACCTCTCCTTCGCGGCTGAGAGGATGCTGGAGGCATTCCCTCTCTGGATCGCGAGAGCCATTCGCTGTTGGAACCAGGCAAACTCCCTTGGATCATTCGTTATCTCAACAAGGCGTCTACCTATGGACTTCATGATTAAGGAGGTCGTACTACCGTACGACCTCCTTTCTGACACTTACGGTTCTCCGCAGCCCCGGTAGCTGATCCGGCCTCAACCACGGAATCATTGAGGTGTGTCTCGACAAATGTGTCGACACAAGTGCAAGCCCAAATCCAACTCTTTCCATTCATGTAAGGAAACACAGTAATACTATCTGGGCGTTTACCATCACCTCTGTCAAGCCTAGGAGGCTCAAGTACTGAAGGGAATCCTGCTCTCTGCAAAGCCCGTTTTACAACATCATTCATTGCTGCATGTCTTGGGTGACTCCCGGAACTGTTCCTACAAGACAGGTCATGCAGTCCTCTGACATCCATCCCACTACCACAATGGCAAGAATGAGGTTCACAAACTCTGGCACCAACTCTGAGAGCAATGGCTACCCTCAGGACCTCTGGATTAAGCTGTGTACCCAATGACGGTATGTGAATCCCGTTCAACCACACTCCAGTTTCTTTAAGAGATGCAGATAACAGTCGTGACCTTGCCACCTGATCAGCTCTAGCCAACAGACTCTCCATTAATGAATGAGCCCGTGGTGTATCCCATTCTTTTTGACTGGACTCATGGACTGGTACCGGGAGACAGGCCTGTAAACCCTGCCTCCATGTCCCAAATACATCCGTAAGCTCTCCGGTATCGACTACATTAATATTAAAAAGAATAGTTTCAACCAAATCACTCACAGAATACATTGAAGACAAAAAAGCAGGTAAGGCAATATCTCCAGCTCTCCTACAACCCAGTCCACCAAGGCCATCCGGTAAAGTTGCCTGAACCCAAGAATCAGCTGACATCTCTACATTTGTCACACTGGCAACGGCAGATCTAAGTGATTCATCAAAGCAGCTAAGTTCGACTACGTGCTTGTAAGCTGGAGAAGCCCGCAGAACATATTGCAGCTTCGGAATGGAGAAAAACTTCTCAACAAAAAGAAGGCTTGTTGGTTATCCACCACCCGCAATGGAGAGACCATGAGGTCCAGATCTTCTTTCTTCCTTAAAATCTCCGCGGGGATACCCAAGTCATTTAAAAACGCACCCAACAAGGAGCAATTGTCCTTATGAACCACTCTGACATTTGGAAGCACTGCCCGGAACAACAATTCTGTTTCACCAGGGGCAGTATCATCGAGAAAGGTCAGCTCACATTTCGCGCTATTAACTTCAGGTCCGATGGCACTCAACCCATCTATCAAGGTTTTCACGTCCTCCAAAACTCTATCCAGTGTATCTCCCAGGACTGCGTCGTCCAGATACCATACATTGAACTCTGACTCTACCCTGCGAGCCACCTCGTCAATTCCAAGAGCAAACATTGCCACAAATGATCATCTGAAAATAAAATCTTTTGACTTCTTATTGTTACCTTAATGATCATTTTCACTGGGGTGGAATATACCGGAGTGGAATTTACCGGGGTGGAATATACCGGAGTGGAATTTACCGGGGTGGAATATATCTAGAACCGAAATGGATTTAACAATAGTTTCTCCAGAGTCAAAAAAACGCTGTGAGAATACGCTAGTATGACATCTATACTAATAATAGCCGTTGTGTGTTTATTCATTTAATTATATATTAATTAATTTATTTATAAAATAAATTAGACTATGCAGAAAATGAAATAATTTTAAATTTCTATTGAATTCATCAAAATTTAACCTCATAACGGGTAATAAATTTGTATTGATGATGACCCGTTATTTTTAACGGGAAAGTACACTAGTTTGTTATAAATGCAAGGTTTTATATAATTTATTCATAATTATGCTTGAATAATCTATTGAAAGATTTAAGAAACTAGAATTTTCAAGCATAATAAGTAAATAATATAAAAACCTTAGATTGAAGATACGGACTACTTCATGAATATACTTCTATTTATAGCAAGATTATTTTATTTTAAAATCGAGTGCTACTTTTTGTTTGGGACAAACGGTAATTAGCTTTTGGAAATTGTGCATGAGGAACGCCTACATAATTTAACTTCAACAGTGTATCAATAATTCTTTTTATGTGATTTCAATGGATTACACATGTAGCTATACATTTATCTCGACAGAAATGTGTATGTTGAAATCAAAGGAAAATATTTTAATAATTTATTATCAGTTGTTTCACTGTAGTTTATTTTCGTAAAATCAGCAAATCAAAAGAATCAGCAAAATTAAATGGAAATTTAATTAATGAAATTAAATTCAGCTTATTATAGATTTATACTTTAGAATAATTAAAAATAGTAATAGTAGCTACGTTTCGCAAATCAGGCAAAAAAAAAAACTGTTGTTACATGAATATTTATTTCCATTGAAAAAAATCACCCAATAATGTAAGATCAGGTCTATGATGCAGAATAACCCCTACAGATTCTAATCTAGACTTCAGAGCAACCTATATGCTAATAGCGTCATCAGGATGCAGGGATGGATTAAATAGTGATCCAATAGTGTAATATATAGCCTTCTGCAACCTTCATCATCATTTACATGTTAGATTGATTAAACTACCAAGGTTATCCTATCTTATATTGGATATTCTATATTGGTAACCTTTATTGGGATTCTTTCTCATATTTTAATTATTCTATTATATTGGTTATGTCCAGAAGGATGTCCAAAAATATTGAACATGAATATATTTACCAAACAAGGTGATCTTGCTTCTGTGAATAAAATCGTTTGAATAATACCAGGTCCTTACACGTACCGGCTTCCTACGGCTAATCTGGCCTGCAGGCGCAGTAAGAAAATTTTGGACGACGGCCTACAGCTATTACACGTACTTGATTGGGCGTAGGCACCCAATTCAGTCTGGCTCTGATAAATCTTTGAATATGGCAACACTGTCAATGTTATGGGCTATTACACACTACCGCCTCGGCGGTTGTACGGCAGATTAAAGTCCTGGCGAAAGTTCATCCAGCTGGTCGTGGGTGAGTACTCCTACGGTGAATTTGCTATTACACGCTCCGGTTTAGACGTATGCTAGCGCTGTAAGCCAAAATGGCAGTAGGAAGCCGGTACGTGTAATAGGGCCTGAATTTTAATGTACTTTTGTTCACATTATTGGGTAGCTATTGCAGTATATTATAACGTAGAGAACTGTTTCCTTGTGTGTATACTTTTGACGCGATGAATTTTGGTAAATAAATGCTGATTTTGATTAATGTGGAGTATTGCAGCCTCTACTGTTAATTTAAATTTAGATTCTTTCAACTATTTAATACTTTGAAACACCTTTCTGTTAGTTCAAAATTTAACATTTGTGCATTTCCTCTGTATTCTTTTTTAGATGAATAAAATTGAAGGACTTGAACATATGTAGCATTTAAATTAAACTTGAATCGAGTGGCATATCGAGTTTCGAGTTCTTAATAGATTATTGTAGACTATAAATAGTCTCAAGAGATCGCAGAATATCTGCTATTCTTATTCTGACTTAGGATATAAATATTCTAAACTCAAATTCTAAGGCAAGACTAGTGTAATTAATAGAATTAATTTATCTTCAAATGAGGGTTATAATTACTAAAACATTTGAATCTACATATACACATAAAATTCTTCATTCACAAGCAGTAAAAAATGCATGATTTGTTTTGATAAACATGTATTGCCTGAAACTAATTATTTTGATAACCATTCAAATTAGCTCAATTTGCTATCAAAACATGAGCTTAATGATGTATTTATTCTGCTAAATTGCTCGATAACATTCAATATCGTGAAGCGAATAAATGAGTGTAAAAATATCGAAAAATATTTGATTAACTAATAATTTTAAATAAATGATGAAATCTGTTATCCATATTGCGGCGGTTTGAAACCTATTTACTATATCAATATTACTACTTAAATTGAACCATAACAAGAAAACTTGAAATCTGATTGTGAATATGAATGTGATTTTAATTGCTATTAATTTTGACGTAGAAAATATTATGAAGATATTAAATTAAACTGAATGTCTAATTCCTATAAAAACTAAATGGCTTATTGCTGGAAGTACCAAATTGTATAGATATGTACTGAGAACAAATGTGAACATTTCACAAAGAATATAACACTATAACATATACTGTGCTGCGCATAATTATTTCATATTTTTTCCCAGATAAATTTTCGAACCAGTGGACCAAATTATTCGGCAACACTGCATTCATCAACTAAAGATTCATTTAGTTTCTGAATCCTGTGACAGTAGGATGTGTGTTTTTTTGATCAGCTAGTGGTGCCCGATAATTCTTTAGATTTGGAAATTTATTAATTCTTTAAGTTGGAATATATCAGGAAGTTAAAAAAATAGTAGTTTTCATACCTTTTTATTTATTGTCTAATTAATGTTTAAATATCTTAGCATTAGGAGATATTCAAATTTATCTATTTTAAACCTCGTACCGTAAATTCTATTCGAACTATCCCATTTCCGCTAATTTATTATCTATCAGATTTAGTTTATCTTTTCTACTGCATTTCTTTATTTTCCATGTTTCTATTTATCTGGTAGTCTTCCTCTAAGAAGTCCCTGTAATTTCCTATTTCTTTTTAATCATTTATCATTATTATATCTCCTTGTTTATATTATTTAGTCTACTTAAATCTCGTATTTGGAATCAGGTCATATCAAAATTTAGCCATTATAGTTAACCTGCATTTTCGGGCACCACAAGGTTTAGGATTTGTATTATTTTCTCTCTATCCAATAGAGAGCCGTTATCGTTAATATTTATTTTCCTATGCTTATTTACAGTCACATAATTTATTGTTCCATAAAAATTGCTCTACATTGAAAATTTGAATATTTAATAGTTTGGTCTATCCACAATTATAATGTAAGTAAAATGCTGTACTATTTATTAAAAGAGTTAAAAATCTTGATTAAACTACCTCATTAAAATAGTGTTAAAAAGTTCATTTAAAATCTTGTAATAATTATCGATTGAAATATAATTTAAATTTATTGAATTATTGTGCATTTAATAAAATTTAATGTTTAAAACTGTAATAGATTTATATAGCTGATTTTTCGTAACTTATTACAGTTACGGGCACGGAGTAAACACCTGAAGAATCGAAAACCTTCTTCTTCCCCGTTGAATTATTAGTGGCTCTAGAACCACATGAAATCCTCTGATTATTACAAAAATTAATAGTTCAGAACATATACATATAATAAATAATTTACAGGTGGATGTCATAATAGGTAGTACTTTCACCAAAATGTATTTAGTGAAAATAAATCCAGAGTAGAAAGAAATCAAAGCAGCAAATGATGCACAGTGATTCAGTTTCCGATTTTGAGGTCAGAGTTACGCTGTATTAAAGCTTACCTGCAAAAACTTACTAATGAGCTGTCAAGAAGACTCGCACCTTCCAGAAACAACAAACAATAATCCTCTGTTCGAAGGAAACAAACAATAATCCTCTGCTCGGAGAAATTCTTCTGTCACAGACTCTACATGCTTGTTAGAAGAGATTTCACTCTTTGGAGCCGATGAAAGTTTCAATATTGAGTGAGAAATACCTTGAGTCCATTTAAACTTTAGAATACTTTTAAAGAACTTTATTGTAATAGGTTTATTTATTACGATATATATTATGGTTAAAAATTAATTTTAAACAAATTCGTCCAATTAAATTGATACAAAATTAATTCATAAAATAATAATTAATTTTACATTCGTTTTTAAATTGATTCAAATTATAATCCGAAAAGATTATAATTTTTAGAGAATCGCTTAGTTGTCAATTCCTCGATTTTGACTATATCCTTCACATTAGAGGACACTTGTGTTATTTAATGGATAATAAACAAAGTCAATAATGGCGCACAATGCCATCTAGTTAGAGTTCTGCCAAGCCCTCAACATGAGGGAAATATAAATATTATATCCTATTTCAATATTATGACATATGATTGAAATATTCTAGTTTTGTTTGGCGTCATTTAATGGCATAAAAAGATCAGGAATGTGTAGCGTATGTTGGTTCCATTTCATTAGGGATGATGACAGTCGTTGATTATCTGTTGACTGTACGTGGAGCAATTAAAACCCAATTAAACCTTAGCTTCCATTATCCAACCCCCACAATACGCATTAAATATTCAAACCAATAACTGCCTTGCTATTTTGTTACAGTTGAGGCAGAGGGCTACATTGACCCCTCTTTGATTCCATACACTATGCCAATGCTGTTATCTTCATCTATTGGATAATTAGGGTGGAGGGTGAACGTTATCTTTAATTCAACCCTCTCGCTCCTGACGGGAGCTGCAGTAGCCATGAAGTTACAGTACTGGAAAAATCATTATGGATTTTTCAAAATCGGAATTTTGTTTATAAAATTGTTAATTAAACCAATTTTGTTGTTTGCAATTGGATTTATTTTAATTCCCTGATACAGTGGTACGATCTTAATCATTCATAAACACTTAGTTTGACAACATTTAGTATCCGTAAAGGCTTCAACGGTTGTTTCCCCATTTCCCCTCTTTCTCAAATTCCCATAATTTTCTCTACAGTCACCATAGTTTTTAGAAATTCCACATCACTTTCTTTCCTATTCCTTATCACTTTTTCCCCATTTCCCATAAATTTTCCCCTTTCTCCATCAGTTTTTCCTCTTCTCATCAAAGTCAAAAATTATTTCAATTTTCACTCGAAGGAAGATAACTGCTGTACTTTGAATGAGAGGAGGGGAGAGAACCTCAACCCCCGCACCTCTTTCTACTCTCGTTTAATTCACCTTTTTGTAAAAAAATGTTTGATTTTGTAAAAATTGATGATATTCAAAGTGATGGGAATAGGGGAAATTGATAGTATTCTCACGGATGTTAAATGTTGTCAAACATTTAACAATCGGTTTAATTAATCTTTTCGAAGCAAAATTTCGATTTTGAAAAATCCATAATAATTTTTCCAGTACTGTATATGCTATTTTAACACGTTTGTGGTCCAAGCTATTATGTGTATGTTTGTTCGTGGGCTTCTCTTCAGAAATGTACATGATGGAAACATAAAACATGACGGAAATATAAGTCATGCTCCCATGCTAAGTATGTAACATGAATGAAATTACAGCTTCGGTCCTGAGAAAGGCATACTGAACTTATTTTTCAAAAGTTATTATATACAATGTGCTATTGTGAATAATGAGTTGCATTAAAAAAAATCTAGTTCAAGAAGAAAAGGGTTAGGCAATTTGTGGACAATCTCATCGCCTAACAAATTTAGTGACCTTTAAACTATACTGTATTGCATACAAATATACATGTATTTTAAATTGGAAATTGTTAAATAAAGAAGAATATCAAAGTCAATCAAGCTAATAAATAATAATACACCAGATACAAAACAGTTTCATTTCCCCTCAATATTTTAATGCGTGGACGGAAGAAATTAATTGATGAGGTAATTAATTAATTTAGCTAATTAATTGATCAAACTTATTAATTGATCGAGATAATTACCCAAGCAACACGGGTATTAGATGGTTAGATGGGCAAGAGATGGCAGACTGTGGTTTTCCATTCACATAGAATGTTACATTGGGAAAAGGTTGGTTCAATGTGGCGAATCCATCCCATTGAATTGTCATATTGTCCCAACCTGATTACAATGGCGTATCAACATTATATGGCTGAAACTTGATTAACATATTGGTAACATCTTGGGCTAAGATGGTTTCAGCACAACAACCCATGCTGTCACCATGTTGGCCCATTTTAAAAATAAAAACACACTGTACCAATACGATTTTTCAACCTCGTATCTACCTATAGTGTCAACATATTAGTTGATCGAACTATCACTTTGACCATGACAATATTGGGTTACCATGTAGAAGTATTAAATTGTGCACTCTTTTAAGTCTATTTTGTTGAATAATAAGTATAAGTTAGAGTTATATTAGAGCAATTATAAAGATTATATGTTTTCCATTAAAGGCATTAAATTTATCTCGAGAATATATTATATTGTCGTACCTTTCTTTTTAATTGTTCCTAATAATTAAATCATTTCATCAGAAATGACCAGAATAATTCAATTGATCAATTCAATGGAAAGAATTCAAAATTTATCAAAATAATTAGGACTTTAATTAAAAACATTTTGACTAAAACTCTGTGAAATATGTGAATTTAATTGATATTTTTATGACAACTCAGTTATTTTATGGCTGTTAAATTGAGAAAAAAATATCGTCAACAGTGAAATGTGTTATAAAAATTAGTGATATACTAATTTAGATAAATAAACACCTACTCATTATTAACAGTATATCTTTACTTTACATGTGTGCATATAATTTCATTATAAATATTGTTTCTATTTCTATAAATTATAAGGTAAAAACAGGTTATAAATTATGTACATTTCACGGGATTGATTTAATTACTTATTCATATTTTCTACCTCTGACCAATATGATTCTTTTCTATGGATGCTTTATTTAGATTCTATTATATACGCTGGAGTAGTCGTTCATATGTCAAACTGAATAATTCTTGACTATGACATTTGGACTGATTTTTTTTTCATATTAAGAATGGGATTAGAAATATCAGATTAAAAATATTCATTGCTATCCTCATGATTAATTTATAAAATTCTGACTACGTTAGAAATGTTTGACTGTGTGTACGGGGATTTTTTGATTGATTAGTAATCAGTAACCAATCTGCCAAATGACCAATAAATTGAGCATGCAACTTTTAGATAAGAAATTAATATCAAATTTAAATATAGCAAATTTAATTCAAATGAATTTTTTTAAGGTATTGCGGTAAATAATGAAATTAAAAAAAATTATCTGACTAAAGATTTAGAAAATGATTTTATGAATTAATGGAACCAAATGCAGTTAGATTTTGACTACTAACCTGAAATAGTCTGTGGAGAAGAAGGTATTCTCTGCTGGTTGGCGGTTCCACCGAGACACTGATTCAAAACATACAACGAGCGAAACTCAGAAATGATTGGAAGATATGGTAATTCATGTTTTAAAATAATCAAACGAATCACCAGACTCGAATCCCATCGAAAAATTGGGATAAATTAATGTGCACCAATTACAGACTACCAGGAAAGCTTAGGTAAAATATTATCAGGAACTGGTTAAAACAACTGTCAACAATTTGACTGCAGTAGTTAGCTTCAAAGGAAGCCGAACTAACTATTAACCAATGTTCGTGCATCTGTTCAAATTCTTCTTTCACTACATAATTTATGAAATGTTTCATAAATCTCATATAATAAATAACTGATCAGTTTCTATTATTTCAATCTATTTATATGAAGTAAAAGCATTATTATATAATTTACGTTTGGTATGTATTTTACCAAAATGCCGAAAGATATACGTTTTTGCTATGTTCAAATACTTCTTTCACGTCACTGTAAATAAAATATAATAATTTATTTATGTATATATTTTCTATACATATAAATATCGTTCTATTCATTCGAATATCAGAGTAATATTTTCATAATGTTGATGGAATGCAGGACTACATACCTACTTATAGTTACTATAGCTTATATTATATGTCACGATAACAGAAACCTATTAATCATGTGTTTATTTTAGCGTGATGGAGAAAATATTACTATGCTAAGAATTTTCTTTTATAATCTTATTCATTTAGGAAAATATAATTAATGGTGTTTAATTTAATCTCTATTTTTTAATTAATTGCAATTTTAGCAATGCCACTCATATGGCTTTTAATTTACTCTCTTAATGAAATAGCATGAAAGTCATTATCATGTTTTTGAAAAGGAGTGGTGAGGGCAGATGCTCATTTCCATGCAAATTTGAATACAATTTCTATTACCATGAAGACTTTTATCGAAATGTGTTGCCTTTCCACGCAGTGATGAATGATTTTAAAAACAGTAATGATGCTTTCAAATATTCATTCCGCACTTTTTTTGAGAACAATGATTCTTTAAAGAAGATTCTTTCGCGTAATCATGAAAAATGAGTCTCAGCTGAAATTGTTTTGCTATTCTTTTACATTAGAATACAGAAATTCTGTTTTTCTACCGATATTTTTTTTCTTTCTTTCATGTCAGTTTTTCTTCCATTTTTAGTTTCCATCAAATAAATATGACACAATGCAATGAATAATGATAACAATAATATAATTTGATAATTACCATTACATTTAATATAGCCAACAGTGACGGAAAATATTATTTCTTCTTCCGATCGTTTTAATTTATTATATTTTAAGAATGATTATTTCCTGCTCGCTAGAATTATAACAGTTAATTAATTACTATCCAATTTTATTACTTTTTAAATAATGAATTGAAATGACATGTGGCTAATAATAATATCTTGAATGTTTTATTAATTAGGTGATAAAAATTAATGGAGACGGTGATTATCATATTATAATAATATTTATGAATGCTGAGATTTATAGCTTAATAATATTAATTATTTGAAACAGTAATTAGCATAATGTAACTGTTATTTAATTGATAAATAAAAGTGAAAACTCTTCTACTGTATATTATTAATTCTAATTCCTTTTTATGATTGACATTAAAAAATTATAGCTTTTAAATTGATAATATAAGAACATAAATAAATCATTCAACTCATCCTAAAATTCTATTTTATTCTAAAGAATCTTTGTGAATGTTCAATATTTGTATTGCAATATAAAGTATGTTTATGCGTTAATAATTATCCTATAGAAAAGCTATAGTAATACTATATCTAATCTATATTTTGTACTATATTTATAGTGTTATGTAAGAGCCAATTAATTATTGGGAGAAATAATATCTTTTATATTTTTTTTATCTTAACTCTCTACTACCAAATTACCATTTTCATTTCAATTAAATGGATAATTTTGATAGTACACATATTTTAATGTAATGACCTCGTGTAACTTTGATGGTACATATCTTTTCACACACATCTTTCATTCAAATCTGCATGTTTTTTTTTATCAAAGTGACGAAGTGTATAATGGTAAATATAGCACTTTTTTGGCAATATTTTTTTTTCAATAAAATATAGAAGAAAACTTATGTTCAGACCTCTCACTACACAAAGAAAAAGCAAATAATACTTTTATAGCAACATACAAATCACCAGTAGGTACTGAGCACTTGATGCTGTGATAATATTTGAGAGACTGGTTCAGACTTGTTGCTGCTTTAAAATACGTAAAAAGTTCTTCTGAATGAAGCAAATTGTTGCAGCCTGCCAGACATTTTACAGTGAAATGCGTGATCGAATACAGTTTGATATACATAAAGATATTAAAACACAGTGAGGTCATTTTAACTCCATAAAGTTATGTATGACTGGTAAAACGAAATCCTACATAACAATATCTTTTTACTTTTACAGTACTACAAATAGTATTCCACTAGGGACAAACTCTTATGGTGAAGGACATTATAAGGACACTCTCTATTTCTAATCAATGCAAATTGACAGTTAACGGCATAAACTATATCGATAATCGCAATACAAATTCATCTACTTTGTTCTCTTAGGGTTAAATTAGTTTATGCGTAGAGACCATATCAGTGTTCGCCTCAAAGTTGTTTGAACCGTTATTGGAAATGTTGTTAGGACTGTTGTTAGTGCAGTTAAGCCACACAAACAAATTACTAAGTCATTCTAAATCGATTAATCCCGAAGCATCACAAATATCTATTCAATATAGTGAGTACATAATAACTTCTGTATGTTCTAAGTCCATGGAGATTTAATGGTTAAAAATATAGTCAACATCTGTACAAGATTATCACACGCGTATAGTGACTTTAATCTTATGAGTTTTTTTTAGCAAATGGGTATTTATTACACCTGCTAATTATTAAATCAGAACTTTTCTCATGTCTGCATAGAATACAATTAACATATAGACTATTATATAATTAAGATACCTCTATGTGCAGCTAAGAATTAATCATTTGCAATAAAATATATATTAAACAACGAAAGTCTTACATTGTTAAAGCTACAAATTGGGTTTTAAAGTTTTCGATCCTAACCTTATAGAAAAATAATAACTCAAAACCTCATCAAGTTTAATGTGTCGTGAATGAATGTTCAGATTTTTCAGGAGTGGAGTTCAAGGATTCTACCAGCTCCCTGATTTTACCCTTGGTACAAGGCATCAGAAACACTAACCTAAGAACTGATTTCCTCACCACACTTGTGCCGGCAATAATCACCTTTAAAATATCACCATCAGAAACTATACTCTATTTCAACATAATTACTTCAAACTATTTAATTCTTATTTTCCTTCTTCTATCACATCATACAATTTCTAACTACTACAAATCTTATTATTGTCGTTATTTCTCGACAAATTCAATTGCATCATATATAATAATTATTACTAATTTATGATTAAAAAACAACAAATTTAAAATAAATGAAGTAAAGCGAAGGAGCACAGAGTCCAAATTTTAATGGAAAAATATCTTTTTTAAGAAAAAGAACAATCCATAGACAGAAGTAGAGCAAGCTATAGATCGCATCTTGAGGTTCCTGTTTGGGTGCCAAGAAATTTAAATATAATCTCTAAACTTCTTTAAAAATATTTTGTTTTTGTTAATATTTATTTCAAGTATTTCAATTCATGATTTTATTTATTTATTTTCCTCATTTTAGGGAATTAAATATTCTCAAGAATTAATTTTTATCTAGTTTAGAAACTGTTCTTTAATTTAATTTCGATTAACATAAACAAAACAAAATCAATCCTGAATAAAATATAACAGCTGCCAAGTCATTGATTTTTTTTATTTAGAGGACAAACAGTACTTTCATTTATTGATAAAGAACCGACTACAGCAAGAAAAATTCTGCCATTCTATTCAAGTGAAGCAAAATAAGTCTTAAATGCAAGGTTAATGTTAGCATACGAAAGAATTCTAACGATAATTAAACAACTACTCACTATAATACCTACGTATTTAGATCATTGTGCAGATTATATCGAAGAACTTTCAAAGACATGAATGTACAAATTCGAAGAATTCAGAACTCTTATAATTCTTGCGAAGATATCTTTTCTTCGATACAGATCTTCAAATTTGCATAATGATTGATAATAATAGCAGAATTTTATGTTTATTGTGAAAATATATCATATGAAATGATTCCTATTCCATTATGTAATTAATAGCCATTGAAGTTTATTATTCCGTAACAGAAACAATAATAAATCCATCTACATTTCTTTCATTTGAGAGTTTATTTTCCATTTTGCGGCACATAGTAAATATCTTAACAAATGAAGGTTTTATTTGTTAGATTCTGTTTTTTTTAATAATGGTCAAAATGACAGTGGATGTATTTGTTCGTGGGGAAGGGTCTGTGGACGAAATGACTTTGGACAGACGAAATGGTTGAAAAAAAAAATTGAGCTTGTTGCTGGTCATAAATCTTTTCCTTTTAAGAAGGATTCAAATCCAATTTAGGATCAATTTGGAGCCACGTCATAGTGTCAAATCCTGTTTGAGACTTGAACCGTGTCCGTCACGGAAACCCATCACAGACTGTGCAATGTGCATTTTGACGTCTCGTCCTAACTCTACTCTTGGCTAAACTTGAGGAACTCTAAACTCCATCATTTTTATGCTTTTGAATTGAAATTTTCCTAACACCGGCTTCTGCAGCCAGTTTACGATGAGAACGACGTAGTTTCTCCCGCCTGTTTTATTATCAGTATTTCGGTATAACGAACGCTTGGTTTGCGGACACGTGCTGATTTATCAGAGGTTGAACCAGTATCTTTGACCTTGTTAACAATTTTCCATATAGTTGAACGATTCTTTGAAATTAAAGAATTAGTTTCATCTTCTTTGTGGTGCAGTGTTACTATATTTCGATCTACAGCCGTAATATAAAGTATGAAATTGAAATATAAATGCCTGAAATAGAATGATTATGAAATAGCTTCAAAATTCAATTATCGATTTTTCAATTAAAATCAAGATGGAATATTCTTGTTCTTAGTGGAAAAATAATGGTAGATTTTGAATGATTATGTTATGCACAAAATTAAACCCGTATGCTAAATTTTATATTTATGTTTAATATTATTGCGATCAATATTCATGTTATACGTTTACAAAGCACAAAAACTAATATCATTAATTAAAAAGATATATGTGTAACTTACCTATAGCAAACCATATACTAGCTATTTGATGGAATTTATTTAAAATGGTCAACAGATGACGTCACAATGAACAGAAACTTATAACAAGCTCCCAATTCGAAAAAAATGTCACTTAAAATATTACTTTTCTATATTAATAATCTATATTTCATCTCTTAATTTATGACACAAAAAACAGTTACTTTTATTTATTTTAACTTTTAAACATTCATTACTATTTTTTCTCTCTACACCAAAAAGCTGTGTTATGTTATTCGTGAAGGAATTTTTATGGATGAAATTTCATAATGTATTTAGTAGATAATTTGCTGCATGAAATCTTTGCTAGATGAATTCAGCATGTTGTAATGACAATGTTATTTTAGTTTTTGTTATTTCTTCTTCTTTCATCGTAATTATTTTCCAAATATTTAGATGAAGAAACAATTCAATAAAATACCCATTAAGTTAAATAAACTTTTGAATATTTTAAGCTCTTATATATCAATTGTTTATATTTATTACAAATAGAGGATATAGAATTTACATCGAGCTTGAAACAAACTTGAAGTGGATGCTTGAAAAATACAGCAAGAGATTATATATTCAATTGGAAACTCTTCAAAATATACTTAAAAGTTAAAATTGTAATAAATTTTTCATTCAAGTATACTGCTTCACAATTCTAATATTTGGAAACAAAAATAGCCCTGACTAAAGAATTAGAACAAACAAAAACTAAATTAATTCAATCAATTAACATATTATGTTTTGTAATACATAAAAATATATCATTAACACTTCATAATGTTTTAGAATTTTAAGTGTATTTGAATTTCCTGGTTCCGGAATCTTACTTCATATTTCGAAATAAATATGAATTACGTATATTTTCCGATGTTTAGGACAAATCACTTTCCATCAGTACCTTATCTTAACAAATAAGCGTGATATGATATAAAAATCTTTGCATTCACGATATCAGTAGCAACAATGTAACGGTTAAGAACGGTGAGGTGTGTTTGGAACTCCTCCCAATGAGTCGGTCTTCATCTCTGGGAGGCATTGCGTAAATAGTTTCAATTGCGATACTCGTGAATGTAAAAGTGCTATTTTTTATGTAATTGCTATTTTAGCAATTTGTGCAACACTTCAACATTTGGCATTGAAATGAACATTCTGAATTTGATGAATTGGGAGAATATTGAAGGTTATCACTACGTAAATTTATCCCATGAATGTACAATTAGAATTGTAGATTGCTAATAATCGTAGTGATTCAACTTATGTAACCGAATTTTAATTGAAATGATGTGCTTTATAACACTGAATTTCAGAAATCCATGCTATTTATTTATCAAATATTGAAAAAAATGATAAATGTTTATGAATTGCATAAAATATTACTATATAAATTGCCTGAAATCGCTTTATAATGTTCAATTATATTTCTTAGGCTACATACATTATACACTACTGAAAAAATTATTATGGATTTCTCATAATTTTAAACTAAGTTTACAAAAAGATCAATTAAAGTAATTTTGTTGATTGCAATTGGATTTATTTTAATACACTGATACAGTGATACGTCCTAATCATTCGTAAACACTTAGTTTGACAACATTTAGCATCTGTAAGTGATTCAACAGTTGCTTCCCCACTTTCTCCAATTCCCCATCGTTTTCTCCTCAAACCCCATCATATTTTTTAAATTCACCATCACTTTCTCCCTCGTCACTTTTTTATCCAATTCCCAAAATTTTCTCCCCTTCCTCGTCAATTTTCCCCATTCCCCATCAGTTTTTCCCCTCCCCAAATCATTTCAATTCTCTCTCTAAGGATGATAACTACCTTACTTTGAATGGGAAAAAAAGGAAAAAATCCTCCACCACTTCGCCATTTTTTTACTGTCGTTTAATTTACCTTTTTGTAGACTAATCGTTGGTTTTAAAAAAAATCGGTAAAAATCAAAGTGATGGGAAATGGGAAAAGTGAAGGAGAAGGGGAAAAGTGATGGGGAATTGAAGATAAAGTGATGGGGGTGATGAGAAAGTGATAGGAATATTTGAAAAATGATGGAGACTATGGAGAAAATGATGGGGAATGAGGAGAAAGATTAAGGAATGTTAAACCGACTGTTGAAACACTTAAGGATGCTAAATGTTGCCAAACTAAGTGTTAGTGAATGATCAAGACGTATCACTCTATCAGTATAATAAAATAAATCAAATTGCAATCAACGAAATATGATTAATTAACCTTTTTGTTTACAAAATTTCGATTTTGAAAAATCAATAATAATTGTTCCAGTACTGTATGTATGATAATACTATTAACATTTATCTATTCAGTATTATGATATACTGGGGATATTATTGAGAAAGTTATGGTATAGTGTACGAAAATTGAGATATTCCCCTACTAATCTTCTGTGGCCCCATCCTAACATTCTCTCTGGGAGACTAGGTGTATAATTTATAAATTGAACATCTCTATTTATCTTTATTCCACATATGATCAATTATGAGCTCTTCATTTTCCTCTTATTTCCCTTGGATGAACTCATCCATAAAACAATTGGTAATTAATTAGAAGTATTAAATTTAAATTTTTTTTATCTTATTACAAAAATAAATGTTTGGTTAACATTTAAATCATTATATCAAGTAATATTAGAACATTAGTTATATGTTATAAAATGAATAACATCTTGAATTCATTGGACGACCATTAAATACATATATCATTCATTTCAATTAATATTTAATAAATATAATATCCGATATTCTATTACCATTCGGAGTGCTGCAGGTAAATTTATTTCAATTCAATTTGATAACATGTGTTTTTTCAGCCAAAAAAATGGCTTCATACCAACACAATTTCATAAATTCCATAAATAGTTTGTTTTGAAAGCGTTACAATTTCCTTTTTGAAACTCACTAGAAAATACGGAAATGTAAACAACATAGGATAATACTATCAATTTAATAATATTATTCTACTCATAATAATGCAGGCATAAAAGCATTATCAAACATACATGTAAATACAATTTCATCATTTGCTTTAACATTGTAATTATTTCAGAATTGTTTTGTGTACTAATCCCTGCATGTTAATAATATTAGGTAAGTGAAACTAATTCTCTGGTATGAATAAAATACTGCATACAATTGTCTCTAACTCACTCATCACACTGGCTACTGCATCACTCACACTATTGTCAGTAGCTACTCACTGTAACTCACTCATCACACTGTCTACTGCATCACTCACGCTACTGTCAGTAGCTACTCACTGTAACTCACTCATCACACTGGCTACTGCATCACTCACACTATTGTCAGTAGCTACTCACTGTAACTCACTCATCACACTGTCTACTGCATCACTCACGCTACTGTCAGTAGCTACTCACTGTAACTCACTCATCACACTGGCTACTGCATCACTCACACTATTGTCAGTAGCTACTCACTCTAACTCACTCATCACACTGTCTACTGCATCACTCACGCTACTGTCAGTAGCTACTCACTGTAACTCACTCATCACACTGGCTACTGCATCACTCACACTACTGTCAGTAGCTACTCACTCTAACTCACTCATCACACTTTCTACTGCATCACTCACGCTACTGTCAGTAGCTACTCACTCTAACTCACTCATCACACTGTCTACTGCATCACTCACGCTATTGTCAGTAGCTACTCACTCTAACTCACTCATCACACTGTCTACTGCATCACTCACGCTACTGTCAGTAGCTACTCACTCTAACTCACTCATCACACTTTCTACTGCATCACTCACGCTACTGTCAGTAGCTACTCACTCTAACTCACTCATCACACTGTCTACTGCATCACTCACGCTATTGTCAGTAGCTACTCACTCTAACTCACTCATCACACTGTCTACTGCATCACTCACGCTACTGTCAGTAGCTACTCACTCTAACTCACTCATCACACTGGCTACTGCATCACTCACGCTATTGTCAATAACTACTCACCCTAACTCACTCATCACACTTTCTACTGCATCACTCACGCTATTGTCAGTAGCTACTCACCCTAACTCACTCATCACATAATCGGTTAGATTAGAATATTTGTAAATGTGTTGGGATAATATTATACATTACATTCTTTGTATATAACTATACAAAGAATGAAATTAATAGTAATCCATGGTTTACAAGGGAGAAAAAGCAGAGTTCAAATGTAATTTAAATCTTAGAGTTCAAATATAAGTGCGTTGTTCTCTATCGATATTTTAATTGTTCGATATCTGCATTCTATATATATTGTGTTTAACTTACAGGTATTTTAATCATATTGGCAGCAGTGTTTTTGAAATAAAACTTGAAATACTTAATTATTCAGTTGTTATGCATTATGCATAATTATTCAAAATAGTTGTTAAATTGAAAGTTTATAACTAGTGAATAAAAAAATAGTATAAAACTAAACATTGAGTTTGAATTTTTTACGTCAAACCACTCAGCAACTTCTAACCACTGCCACGAATTTTAGAGATAGTTTTTATTTGGTGAAAAGTGTTCCAAACAATAATTATCAGACTGAACAAACGATTATTTGAAGAAGAAGAAGAAACAACCTAGCGTTCTTTAAATGCTATTTGGTCCAAACTGTTATAATTTGTTTCCAATAATGGACCATGGTATTGGACTCTTCTAAGAACTGGAAGAAACTAACAGTGTGCTTTGGAACCGCTTCTCTAAAACTTTAATAAAAGGAAAAGCGTTAAAATGATTTAAATAGGGTTCATATCAGCGATAATTAGAAACCATATTACATCATAAAAACTAAGTAGATACTTTTATGTTTCGATAGAAGCAACTGAGGTTACGTAATCATCGTCATTTATATTTTAGAAAGTAACATTATTTCTAGGATTTTTACGGCTTTTGGTGAAGAAATTATCCAATTAAAAAAGTGATGGGATTTTGAATTTTGTCACTATTATAGTTTTCAAGAGAGATGGTCCTGTCCAGAAGATTATACATTAGATTAGAAGAAGCCACACTCTGTCTTCTACACTATGCAGCACCACTGCAATTTTCTCCCTGGGATGCCGTGTGCCTGTGTCAGAAGAGACAGAAGAATATAATTAGTTAATCTTTGTTCATCTTAGTTCAAATTTAGTAATATATATTCGATATAGGGGAAACGTATTAAAATAAGGTACCCCATTATGAAACTTAAAAATAAAGAACAATAGTAAAGGAAACAAGGAAATCCTCCAACCTAAACATATCACATCTAGTTCTCTACTAATATTATATTATAGCACATGCAATGTGACACACGATATGCTTTATGGTTCTTGTCTACAGCCCCTCTGAGACTCCATGACCTGATATCGTAGAGGTAATTGGCTTGCAAGACTAGAGGAGGTGCCTATTCAGTTCTAGCACCTATAAACGGGTAATAATAACCAATGACAACGGACGGCATGGTCAAAATACGCACCATGAGCTATAAAAACTACTCTGACACTTTTAAGACTAACTTCAATTATTTCAGAAGTTGTGTATTTTTATGTTTTTTGTGGCAACAGTTATATGGAAAGTTTAATTATATTATAGAAAATAAATATTTTCACCTCAAAACATTATTTCATTGCAATTTTCATTGAATTGTAAGTATAAGGATTATGAAAATGTGGTAAATAAACTTAATAATTCATTTATAATTGTAAAGGTGAATTAACTTGTTAGTAACATATGCTCAAATGAAAAAACAAATTAAATCAATTCGTAAGTTCAGTTTAAAATAGTGTGTTTACTTTGCATCAAAGAAATTAGGTTAGAACTCCCCTGCGTTACAAATTTAATAGAAAGTTAGATGCTAACTTTTAGGCATAAAATGGAGAGAATCAATTTAAATAGTAGGCTTCATTGCACTCAATGAACGGGTAGGAATTATTATCTCTAACAGTACAGTAATTGATTCACACTAATGAAATAAAAATACGTAACTATTTGTTACTTCAAATCCTAGAAATTATACTATTAAGTATATCATTTTTCGTATTAATCTAATCAAAATTGATGCATGATGTACATATATTCATTTGATTGAAAAGTTACTGACAACCTAATCAAATATCTCAGAGAATTCGGCACATTAATGATTGCAGACTTTAATTTGAGTTATGATAACACAACTATACTCTTCATCTATATCTAAAAATAAATACATACATCGTTGCAGAACTCATATCAAAATTACATTCAAAATATATCCTATGTTTTTCCATTGAAAATGTATATTATATCCAAATTTTTCTATTTCATTTTTCTCAGCTATTTTCTTTCTTTGTTTTGTTTATTATCTTTGATTGCTGCACTAGAGTCCATGGCGGTAATTGAAGCAAGTCAGAACGGAGCAACGCTTTGCAGCTCTGATTTGCTAACTCAATTAGCCAATCAAATAATGGGAAATTGTTTTAGCTTCTCATATCGTTTCTGAATATTGCCAATTATGATGCAACGGAGAAAATATTCAAACTATCAGTGAAATGGAATTATATATTTCTCTCTATTATGGAAAAAAATCTGACATAATATTCACGAATTACTCTAATTTCAAATTCAAGTGATGTATTTTAAACTAATAAGGATGTTGATAAAGATACTTTTCCAAATAAATACCGTCTAAGAGACAGTATTTTCCACTATATTAACCAGTTTAAAAATAGGTTCTAACCAAATGGATGCATGGGAACATAATTAACACAATGAAAACTAATTATAGCATATTGGAAAATGGTAATTGTTTTGAAAGGTTTATAGATACCATCAATTTTATGATATTTCTTGTTAAGATCTATTAATAATGTAGATAAACTAATGATGATGACAATGATATTTATATTGACGACGGAAATGAACGTTTTTAATATATGACTTCTTAATCTTTTAATTGGATTTATCATATATATTGGCACTTAAGAATTTAGGATCTAATGGACTAAACTACAAGAGTTAGAACTAATATTCGATTTCCCTTCTCTTCATTTGGCGCACATTGAGCTAGTAACTAAAAAAGCAAAATATGAATAATAAATGTGTATCCTTTACATTGTAAGAAAGATCGAATTGCTTTGTATATCTCAATTTAACTGGGATTACAGGATTTCTAGAACAACAATAGGGATTCAGTGAAGCCAGGAAAAAAATTTGAGTAGAATATTTTAAAATGGTGAGAGTGTAGACTGACCTTCACTCGATTGATAAAATTATGTAATCAAAAATTGAAATCAAATATTCTTATGTTTTTATCTTAGACAGTATTCATAAATTCTCCAGCCTGAGATGTACATGTAATTTTTTTATCCTATCAAATCTTTTTCTTTTAAACATCTCAAAACTTCAATACAGCAATAGAGGCAAATTTTAAATAATATTTGAATAACTAAAACTAAGGTAGAGATATTTTAAATTAAGAATTTTAGTGTTGAATATTTAACTGTAGAAACTAGTTAATATAATTAAAATCTTATTTTATACCAAAGGAGCTAATCATTTAAATCTAATATTTTAAATATTTCTTTAGATTAAATTACATTGAAATAATTAAATATAAATATTTATTATATCTCTTAGCCCAATCCCACGCACTTTTTATGCTGTATTTTTTGAACTGGAAAAGGTATATTTTTATCACTTTCTGGATAATTAACTATTTGATAATAATAATAAAGTAATTTGAATAAAGTTTTTTAATTAATATATCTTATAATATTTTTAAATGATAATTATAATATATTTTACTTTTTTCTCAGTCTGTGATACATATAAATTGATTTCTGTAATTTCTATTACAATTTTTTATTGAAGTTAAGAAACAAAAAGAATGAATATCGAGTGTTTCTGTATTCAGAAAAAATTAAAATTAAGCAAAAGTGCTCTAAAATTTTCACTATGGGATGAACAATTGAAGATGCGTGTGACACACTAATTGGCTTTAGTGTGTCATGAATCGTGATGTTGTAAAGAGTTTATAACGGTAATGGAAGATGGGTGTGTCACTTTGACACAGATAACTTATCTACCATTTCATGTGACTCTCAGAAAATTGAAACCTATTTTTGAATTAGAATTTAATCCCACTTTTCATTATTTTAAAAATATAACATCAATGAAGAACTTTATTTGTTATATCACCAAGAGGAACATTTTATATTCATACTGAATTAGCAACGCTTTTATTGATTTAAGAAATAAATATAAAAAGTATGCTGAATATACTTCCTGATCATCCTTAGATTATGAAAAACAATTTCTATACCTCTTAATTAAATTTAATTCAATTAAAGACGTCGGCTTGGATTTTTTTTATTCCATCACATTTATTTGATTATCTGTTTTACGTTGATAGCAAATATAATCATCTTTAATTATCATAAACTTAATTAAATTATATAATTGTATAACATTAAACATATAACTACTTATGACAAATCATGTTTATTCGTTGCGATTGGCAAAAATTCCAAATAGAACTAATGAATCATAATCTATTCTAATTAAATAAATCTTAATCCACGATATTAATGAGAAATAATCAATCAAATAAATGAGTTAGAAATATTGCAAAATGTGGAAAAACATTTGCCAGCCAATTTCATAATTAGTGAAACAGATTAGTTTGAAACTTGTCAACAATAAGTAATTAATGTTTTTATTTATTCGTAATCATGACGGTGATTGATTAATGTTTTAGATAATTTAAAGAGTCTTATAATTAATGTTACTGGTTAAACAATTAGGGTGACAAACTAATTGATATATGTATTAAAATTCAAAATATTAATATTGATTGCAGTTCAAAGGTAAATAATTAGCAAGTGATACAGTGTTCCATTTATTCGATATAACCACTCTTATTTAGAACTACAGCTATCAGTCTAGTAACACATACATAGCAAGCGCACGTATCTGTTCTTGTGGAATTGCTTCCCATTCCACTTGCAATTTCATTTACGTGACTAGAGAAGTGCGAGGAGCATGTGATACATTGTCTCCAAAATTAACCTGATTGAAAAGTCCAACGGATCATGATTTGGACTCATTGCTGCCCTGACATCTGTTTCTTTGATTCAAGGTTTAGGCCAATTTGGAGTATGTGATGGTGCCGAGTCCTGTTGGAGACTGCATGGAGAACTACGAAAGTATTCTTCATAAATGATAGTAAATTTGATTCCAAAATGATAGAGATGATAAGGCACCAATCCCAAGCAACCATGACACATTGTGCCAACATGGGCACTAGATGGTTAGATGGGCAAGAGATGGCAGACTGAAAAGTAGCCTAGAAATTACATGGCGATAATGTGGTTTTCCATTCTCATGGAGTTGTTACCTTGTGAGAAGGTTGGTTCAATGTTCCAAATCCATCCTATTGAATTGTCATATTGGCCCAACCTGATTATTGTATAGCCTATCAACATTATATGGCGGAAGCTTTATTAACATATTGGAAAGACCATTTCCTGGAATAGGAAGGACTCAATCAATCGCAATTTATAAAATGTCTTCAAATTAATATTAGATTATTAATCGTTAAGCAAAATTATTTTTTTAATACTAAGTTTAAGTGACTAGACGAAGATGATCACAGGAACGATAAAGAGTTAAAGTTTTAGTTTCAAGGTTTAAAATTTATAGTTTTTAAAAAACACAATTTTAATATAAAGTATAGGTAAATAAGCTATATGATGTGTAAAATGATAACGAAGGGTGAGTGGCACTGAGTGATTTTATAGCGTGGTTGCCAGATGCTAGTTTCTATGAAGCTTGTCTATTTTTTTAATTAGCTACTGTTAGCTAATTGTGACAAACTTAATACATTTTCAAAATATTTGTATGATAAATTACGAATAGAGGATAATATGCAATCCTAAACTGAACAAGTGAACTTATTTGTTTCCGGTATGAACCTGGTTTGTATTTTCGGTTATACCATACATAGTGAAATTTTAAAATTCAGGTAGTTTGTTAGTGCTTTTCGTTGGAGGAGGTATTAGTGTTTTAATTCCCTTAATTAATTAAGGAAATTCTTCAAAACTGCACCCTGCGGCCTATTTAAAGTTATAAAATGGTGAGTTGAAGTTTTTAAAATATACTTATAGATATTTTAAAGTTATTTTATATAGTGTATTCGATATAGTTATTGCCTGCTTCTATAGGTGCAGTACCTAATTAGGTACCGAGCTGAATAATATTCTCTTTAGCCTCTGGCTAAATATATGTACCTAGGGTAATTTTCGAGTTATTAATTTATCTTACGGTGTCACTTTTTCTCGATCTTTATAGAAATAAAGTACTATAGCTACCTGAAAATTAAATGATAATTATTTTTCAAACTTGATCGAAAACGTGAAAACGTCCGATAACTCGGAACTTACCATGAAATATTAATTTAAATTTCTCTTTAAATATAATAATTTAAATTTGAAATGCGATTCGATTTCTGAAAGTATATAACCACTATCTAGGTATCTGGGCACCTATTATTTAATTTAAAATAGTTACAGAGATAACCTGTTAGTTACAACAAATTTGGATACACGTACTTTTGTTCATTTCTGATAACTACAAAATTTGCTTGCAAATATAGTAAATATTTAAATATAGGTAATTAATGTAACTGAAATAAAAACAGCTACTGAACTCTGCAAGTGATATTGAGAATTGATTAAGTAATTAATATTTTCTTTTTCAGGGTAGAGGTCATTACCATCACCATAAGAAAAGCTTCTAATTTTGAGAGGTATAGACGAGGCAGGTAGTGCAATAACGGAAGGAGAGAAAGGCGAGACAGAATATGGACGAATCCATAGCCAAGGATGTAAATTATTAGAACTCTCACTAAATTTTTGTATACCTGTCTTTTTCAGCTACGTAATTCGATTGAGTCGATTTCCGTAGATAATAAGTTTTGTTTTAATCTCAGAGTTATAGTCAGCTTTTTATTATAGTCATGTTAGTTGTAATATCATATCTAGCTATTCTATGCTATATTATAATAACTCTTTATACTTATGATATAAAGCTAGATTTATTGTTTAATGTTACTGTTGAATCACCTTTTTAATGGATAGGTTTTTTAAGTTCGTTCTACTCTTCTGTTGTAACGATCTACGAATAAATAAATGAAAATCTAGAAGATGATTTTTATTTTTCTTAATCATTATGATATTCATTTTATTAATAACAATGCTCTATTATTAATCTATTCAAGGCTTCAAAAGTAATTTATTAAACCTTATGATTTATTTATTGTGACCAGATGGGTCCAATATGGTAGTGCCATATTTAGCACATGGAAACCACCTAGTACCAAAGTTTTTTTTTCGACCCTGGCCCCATCATCCTCGGCATCATCTTATACCAAGATGGTTTCAACATTAGTAGCCAATGCTGTCACCATGTGGGCCCAGTTTGCAAATAACCACACAGTACCAATATGATTTGTCATCAGATTACGGGCTTGAATGGTACCTAGTGCCCACATTGGCCCCATTAACTGTGGTTGCTTGGGATACGAGGGATGATCTTCCAATGGCCATCGCAGAAGCCTAAGCCATCACAAATTTTGACGTCTTGAGCATTTTGGCGTCTTCTTACAATCATACTCTTGGCTGAACTTGAGGAACTTATAACTTGATCTTAAAAATGGTTCATAATTTATTAAGTGTCAAAAAAAATTCCTAATCTGTGAACACCAAGTTAGGGAACGTGTCATCATTTTAATTGGTTCAGTTCTCTGATTTTCCTTCAACACTTGACACATTAAAGTTTCGCTAACACTGGCCGGCTTCTGCAGTCAGTTTACGATATGATCGACGCGGATTTCGACGCAACCTCTTTTGCTTGTTTTCGATTAGTTTTTTGGTCCATTCGTTTCGTTTACGACCACTTCCTGTTTTATCAGAGATTCAATCAGCCTCCTTGGAGATTTTTAACAACTATTTTAAACAGTTGAATGATAAATTATCAACTTCTTTCTAATTGATGAATTAGTCTAACTATTTCGATTTACAGCCATCGTAAAAAATATGAATTTGAAATCTAGAGGCCTGAAGTCGGAAATTAATATTCGATTTGTAGAACGAAACATGTAATTTGAATTAATTATTAAATTCTCAGTAGCCTTTATTCTGAAACAACCTCTAATTGATATAAACAATTTCATGTATTTCATTTATTGGACGAATCAATTACATATTCAGTTCTAGTACCTCTCAATTTAATCAATAATTAGAAAAAGTGTTATAAAATTTATGTAAAATTCAAAAATATATGGTTTAATAAATCAAGGAATGTAGTTTCTGTATTTTTCTTAATTGAACGATTTTGTGCTCCTAACTTAATTATGATTTGTCTTTTAATTTTTTGAAAAAAAAAACATATAAAACCACAGAGTTTATGCACTCGGTAAAGCGCATACCTTCGCCTCCGCTTTGTTCATTCTCTCCCAAATTTAAGAAGCGGCTAACTGGATCGTCCCACCAAGTTTCATGCAATATGGTACAATACTGTTGGAGTTATCGAGTTATATATGACATTGACCTTGACCTTTCACCGGGTCTCATCAAAAATTCTACCAGATCATTCCCGGACATCGACCAATCGTCCCATAACATTTCAGACAATTTGGTTGAATACTTTTGGAGTTATTGAGTTACAAATGGCCTTGTATCTTTGACCTTTGACCCGATCGCTCCCAAAATCTAACAAAATGGTTCCTGTATATTGACTAATCGTCCCACCAGGTTTCATGCAATATGGTTCAATACTTTTTGAATTATAAATGACTATGACCTTGACCTTTGACCAAGTTGCTCCCAAAATTTTTTGCAGCAAGTCACTGGACATGGACCAATCGTTCACTAAATTTCAGGCAATTTAGTTGAACACTTTTTCAGTTTTGCGAATAACAAGATGATAAATAAATAAATAAATAAAGTCCGATGAAAATATGACCTTCCCGCGTTCTGCGAAGGTAAAAATTACGTTTTCTTCCACCCTCAAATATTGATAATCATTCTTTCTCAATAATACTCAAAGAAAAAGCAAAAGTTTTCAGTACAACTCCTCTACAATGAGCAACAATTACTAGGTCACTATATAGAGCTTACTTCATTATTTAGGAGGAGAAGCATAGTAAACTGGTAGCCATTACACAAAATATTATCTTCATACAGAAAAATAAATATAATTAGTATTTAATTTTTCAGGACTCTACTAAACACGAAAGTTCACTATACAGGACCACATTACAGAGGAACATACTGTATAGTACAGTGTGTGCTAAGATAGTTTGCTAGGATTTACTTGCAAACCAGACATCTTTAAGCCCCATCATTTATATTCTAAAGCAAAACAAAGGCAAATTTCTTCCCCCTTAATTAAGTATCCCTTTCCTTTAACCTGGTAAAAACCTAATAATATTTGCCCTCACTACCCATAATTATTAGCCTCTTACATACTTGCTTAATCTTCATTAAACTCAATGCTCTGTTCTTTAGCATACTTTAACTTCTTCTGTCATTAACTTTACGAAATTTTAACCTACTTTAAATTTTGAAAGGTGATCCTAAGCTAAATTAGCTTAGGAAAGGTTTTCGACTTAAATTCGATAGAGAAAATGAACTGATTTTCAAAGCAATTTCTTTGAACGTCCAATGCATTAGTAAGTAGGTGGGGGTTTTGATAATTTACTTTTTATAATTGATATATATGGATAATTAAGATTGTTATATAGAATTATTGATTAACTTTCGATTATAAATTATATATCATTAATTATGAATGAAATATATAATGAATATTTTTTTAAAGACTAAATATTTTACGGATAAAATAAGAATAAAAATTGATTGATATATATAATTAGTTAATTAGAATTACATTAATATTATCAGTGACTTATAAGAGTCTGCTGATTATTTTAAATAAATGTAATATAGTTTTCAGATAGTATTCCCTATAGATATCCAAGGGCCAGTGCACCATGGCCCCAATAACTGCCGAGGTATATTCTATTGCAGCACAGGCGCCTTTTATGGGATTGCTCTCATCCCAAGATTGTGATCGGCCAGTAAACATCTAATCACAATCTTATTTATTATACAATCTTCATAAAAATGTTCATGCATGTAGAGGCCATGAGGAAAATAGATATACATTATTTTAAACATATTCTGCTGGGTACATTAAATGAAAGTATTTGCTTAGGAAATATTTTATAGAAGAAAATGATGAATTGAAATTGTCAATGTAATGCACAATGACTGGGATATGAAAGGACACAGACACACACAATTCCATTTAAATATAAAATAGTACAGTAATATGTAATTATTACTCCAAAGGAAGTGTTAATGTGAATGTAGTGAAAAAAAATGTAAATTCCAATCTCCAATTTGCTAATTCAGGTTTCATAGAATTTATTTCAAACAAACAGAAACTTTACGTTTTCCTCTTGATTTGGAACTTCATTCAAAACTCAAAATTCTCGCAAAATAAATAAACGATCGTCGCAGTACTCGCAAAGTGGGCATTGTAACATTGGACATGATAATTGAATCATAATTTTCTTAGTACTAAGAGTGTCTGCTAATAGCTTACCAGTTACTTTAAACAATCTAAAAATATCGCTTAAATAACATACAGTTTTATTTCCAAGTTAATTAAATGCATGCAATGATATCTAACTAACGTGAAATTAGTTATTTTATTTAGTCAAAGAACTTTATACGATGCATATTTTCATTTTCTCTAACTTTAGTGACAGTAATTCAAGACTTGCAGATGTATGACATTTTGCACACACAACATTCAATGAATTAGACCAAAGTTGCAATGTTTTTCACTAAGGAGAATAGTTTGCTTTCGAAAAGAAGGAAGTTCCCCGACTTCTCCATTCGGTAACTAGAATAAACTTTATAATGCTTTTTAATCAAGGTGGAAGAATTCTATTGTTATTGTATTTATTCTCCATGTCATCGAGACATTGAAAGTAGCAGTGAAAATAATACATGAATGTAAGGATTACTATGCATTTATTAGTTATAATCTAACTTTTATTCATCATTCAGAATAATGTAAAATAATAGTGTCAATAGACATTTTTTTATGCTTCTATCGATTTTTTTATATTTCAGTGCATATTTTAATAATTTAATTACATTCTTTAAAGGAACGCTCAGTGTGTCTATTATTTATGGTAGAATTTAAATGAAGAAAGAATTGTTTTAGTGCTTTTCTTTATAAAAACGAAAATTTACCTTCACATTTTTTTGTTTAAAAAGACAATATTTTTCCATTAAAAACAAGAAGGGTAAAAATATTCAAATAGCAAACAGTTTTATAAAATACAATCCAAGAATGTAAACTGTGGTAAGAGTTGAGATTTTATTGGTTTTGTATATTGAGAAACAATAATTCGCCTGACAGTTTCATATTGAACATTAACGTGGATAGATGCATCGATACAGCTGATGTATTTGAACATTATAAATGTGTCTCATAAAGTACTATAATTAAACCGCTTATAACATTTTCTAACTAGTTCTTTTCAGATATCTACTCCAATGATATGAAATATTATTATATTATGCGTATAATTTATTATCAGTATAGTATTAAATTTGAGTTAACCTGATACCTATTTATAACTACGCAGGCTTACCTGTATTAACATACCTGTAACCAGACTGTAGAAGCTGGTAAGGCTTCTTAGTAATGCTGATGAATAAGGCTATCACAGTACATTGTCACACACTGTGTCTGGCAACTAGAGACATCTGTCTTAGTTAAATCTGCATCTGTTGATGGAGCTGTGTAGAATGTTTATAGCTGTGTAGATTGTATAGAGCTGTGTAGATTGTATAGAGCTGTGTAGATTGTATAGAGCTGTGTAGATTGTATGGAGCTGTGTAGATTGTATAGAGCTGTGTAGATTGTATAGAGCTGTGTAGAATGTTTATAGCTGTGTAGATTGTATAGAGCTGTGTAGATTGTATAGAGCTGTGTAGATTGTATAGAGCTGTGTAGAATGTATAGAGCTGTGTAGATTGTATATAGCTGTGTAGATTGTATAGAGCTGTGTAGATTGTATAGAGCTGTGTAGATTGTATAGAGCTGTGTAGATTGTATAGAGCTGTGTAGATTGTATAGAGCTGTGTAGATTGTATAGAGCTGTGTAGACTGTATAGAGCTGTGTAGATTGTATGGAGCTGTGTAGATTGTATGGAGCTGTGTAGAATGTTTATAGCTGTGTAGATTGTATAGAGCTGTGTAGATTGTATAGAGCTGTGTAGATTGTATAGAGCTGTGTAGATTGTATAGAGCTGTGTAGATTGTATGGAGCTGTGTAGATTGTATAGAGCTGTGTAGATTGTATAGAGCTGTGTAGAATGTTTATAGCTGTGTAGATTGTATATAGCTGTGTAGATTGTATAGAGCTGTGTAGATTGTATAGAGCTGTGTAGATTGTATAGAGCTGTGTAGACTGTATAGAGCTGTGTAGATTGTATGGAGCTGTGTAGATTGTATGGAGCTGTGTAGAATGTTTATAGCTGTGTAGATTGTATAGAGCTGTGTAGATTGTATAGAGCTGTGTAGATTGTATAGAGCTGTGTAGATTGTATAGAGCTGTGTAGATTGTATAGAGCTGTGTAGATTGTATAGAGCTGTGTAGATTGTATGGAGCTGTGTAGATTGTATAGAGCTGTGTAGATTGTATAGAGCTGTGTAGATTGTATGGAGCTGTGTAGATTGTATAGAGCTGTGTAGATTGTATAGAGCTGTGTAGATTGTATAGAGCTGTGTAGATTGTATAGAGCTGTGTAGATTGTATAGAGCTGTGTAGATTGTATAGAGCTGTGTAGACTGTATAGAGCTGTGTAGACTGTATAGAGCTGTGTAGATTGTATAGAGCTGTGTAGACTGTATAGAGCTGTGTAGACTGTATAGAGCTGTGTAGATTGTATGGAGCTGTGTAGATTGTATGGAGCTGTGTAGATTGTATAGAGCTGTGTAGATTGTATAGAGCTGTGTAGATTGTATAGAGCTGTGTAGATTGTATAGATTACACAGTAGGGACAAGTATACGTATATATTAAATGACAATAATTTATATGTCAGTGGAATTAAATCGGTGGTAAGACCAAAGATGGACCCAATTGGAAAATATTAATTGTTGTTCTTCCTATTCCGATCACATATATAGATTATATTATTTTCACAGATAAATATTTCGATGATGATCCTATTGTAATTAATAATAAATTTCAGATGCTCAATAGTTTATGTCGTTTGTTGTTCTATTGTAAAATTATTGCTATAATAATAGATTATAGATAATATATGGTATCTTAATTACAATTTTTATCTAGGAATGCTCTGCTTCTGCGCTGAATAAATATATGAATACTTATTATATTTGAATATTCATTATGATTAATAGTCTTTATTTTGAAGGGAAAAACGTTAACCAACAATGTCAAAAACATAGCAGCACGTAGTTATAACTGTAATTCAAATTATCACATTAAAAATGTAATATTAAGTTGGTACTTGATATACGAATGGAACTAATAATATAAATCATAAGTTTATATTTATAAATATTTTATAAATTAATTGCAAGATGTTTTAATATTTTCGCTAGTTGTAGGATAATATAATTATTATTTTCCAGCATTAAGTAGTCCACTGTAATGTAAAATTAATATTGATAAAATTATTGCCTCTAACATAATACAAAGAATTGCTTTGTAACATGATATAATACAAGAAGAATTTCAAATTAGAAAATACATAATTGGAACATTTCACTATGAGATATTATAATGATGACAGAGTTAACAAAGTAATATTAATTATATATTGACTAATGGTTCTTGATGTATAAATAGTTTTTTTTATTAAACTCAACACAAAGCAAATTACAGACAATATCAAATGGTATAAAAATGAGCAATCCCGTATAAGTTAAAAACTTGAGGGGTAAAAGTATAGAACAGGTATAGTAAGGAAAGTTATTAAAGTTACATGGGGGTTATATGCAAAGTAGGAAAATAGTTGATTAGTTAAAAAAATGGCCATCATTACTACATAAAATCATCATGGTATTTTTCCATAATAAAATCTTTGTACAGCTTTTTAAAATAATAATTAGACATTTGTACTAATAAAAAAGTGGAAGGTTTATTAAAAAGCTTGAAAGCTTGGAAAATAGTAGACCGATTTTCTATTTCCAGTCTAACTGGAGGTAAAATAAATTTAAAAGCTCGGGTACTATGGTCGTGATATCGTAAAAAGTTGCTAAAATACCTACCTAACAAACTAACATCATCATATAAAGCACTAATAACAAAAAAGTTATTATTAATTAAATTTAAAACTTTGGTCACTTTTTGCAGTCATTTAAATTAACTTAGAATATATTCATTTCTAGCTTACTGAAAATGAAAGCTATGATATTATGATCTATTTAATTACATTATCTCAAGGATGTGTTTGATATGACAAAAAACATGCATCAAATTTATTTATTTAAAAAAGATATATATATTCGAAGAAATTTAATTTAATATGAGCATAATTCTAGATTTATCTTAACGAAAAAATTATCAGTTATTTTCATAGCGGCTAATTGCAAGTTGTCGTTCATTAAAAATAGGACGTTTAATCAAGACTCCATCCAGTATTTTTGTAACTATTGAGTACAGGAGCGAAAACAACTCAGGAATATATTCTGGCCTTCAAATTACCTCTTATTTAATCCTGGTCTGTGAAAAGTAGTCTTAAGAGCATTACACTCGAAAGGACAATTGCTAATCTGATTATCATTAAATATCACATTTTTTTTAAATAGAGTGATGACGCAGGATTGTAGCTTATATGAATTTTCCAAAAATATTCTCAGTTACATAAAGACATTGTTTTTTTATTTATTGCATAGAAGCTTATGGGAATCTTCAAAAAATAGAGCGAATTACATAACGATATTGCTTGTTATTTTTTATACATTGAATATACTTAACTGTTAAAAATTTCCATGTGGAATTTTCGGCAGTGGAATTTACCTTTGGGATTGAGTATTTATAGTTAGATTTCAAAGGTAATTTAAGAATGCACCATTTAGAATCTTTTAACTATTTTAATATGTTTAAGCTCCGCATAAATGCTCTTCGTAAAAAATATAAATATAGAGGAAGAAATATCTGCTGCAAATCTTACTATAACTAAATAATTAAATCAATTAGAACACAAATATGATATACACTTAGAAAAAATGAGAGACACTCAGGTGTTTCACTTTTACACTATAAGTTTAAAACACTTCACTAATATTTTTGTATACGATATTCAATTATTCATGCCGTGTATAGAAAGTAAAATATTCTCACTATATCATTCGGGCATATTGTACATTACACATTATCTAAAAACCACGAACAATCTGAAGAAAAAGAAAGGGTCTCTTTACTATTAAAGTCAAGGATCTTCAATAAAGTAACTATCTGAAAGTTTTATCTCCTCTCGAGAGGGATGATCATTTATTTAATTTGACTGTTCTTTCAATATGAGGTAAAGTTCTCTCTCTGATATCATAGTCGTGTGTTCACAGCGTAAATATTGAATTAGGTGCAAAGATGCATAGTCTTGTTCCAAGGCTTCATTTCGTCAGTTCGAAGTCAGGAATAAAATATAGTCTCTGAAAGACTCTTTGGTGAATTTCTTATAAGATGCTCAGATAACTTTATTCTTAGAGTTCAATTTTTAGAATAAAACAATCTGTGGGTTAAACATTGTTGGAGATGTAAGTGTGAGAAATAGTTACACTTTGCCGTGTAAGGCAAGGTCACATAATTATAAGAATATTAATTTGACATAATTATTAATTTAACAGGAATATAAAATACTTTGGAAATTATTTTTTGTAAATTCTTTATTTGACACCCCACACTACTGAATTAATTTCCAAATGTACTAGAGCATATCATAATTATGACCATATCCAATATCAGAAATAATAATCTGTGTGCCCAAAAAGGTTATGTTTCTTCCGTCTAAACCTTCAGAAATATAGTAAATAGCGCATAATGTTTTTGAGAAAGTGCCTCTACCGCATAATTTTGACGGATTATGTTTTTTTAAGTTAACTATTCTCTGATTGGTCGTCGTGGAGGAGGGGCCAACAGGGCTCGGAGCACAAAACAGATAGTGCTCCTCCCCCTGTTGGCTCCTCCTCCTTGATAGTTATGAATTGAACTAAATAACTTTCAAATTAATAAATACTTTGAAACTCTAAACATAGATGGCAGTAATGTAGTTTGTTATTTCCGCTAGTTTATTGTACTTCACACTTTATCATTGTTAAATGACCTATCAGAGGGGTCGGGGTGAGGGTTAACGCCCCAGATACTTTAATTGGTCAATCTCCAGAGCCAATCAATGACTTAGTAACCTTAAAAACATTATTGAAAGGAACAATATTTCCTAAACTATATTCTTTGTGGTAGTAACTTTATAATTTTTAAACTTTGAGGTGCCACCCACAGTAATATATATAAATCTATTCAAAATTTTATTATGTATTAGTATTTCACGCATTTGAAACTGCTGTTATATTTTTTAATAACGATTATACATTTTTTGTCTCTCCATAATCCATTAAGTTTCAAATTTTTGAGTGTTCTTGCTAGAGTTAAATATTGAAGTACGGCTCTCTTCAATTCTTAGAGTCAACACTGGAAGGCAGACATTATAGAAGGAATGAAAAATACTTGAATAAACTACCAAGAAACTTTTTGTATCTCTACGCAAACTATGCAAACAGAAGAAGTGCTTCTTGTACTTGAAGCAACTCTTCTTAACCCTGAAAACAAACTTTAACACACTCGTCGATCACCTCTTTACTTTATTATGTTCCATTTCAATAACTGATGTGTTCTGAAAAGGTATATTAGTAAGATAAAATAGGTCGTACGTCTTAATAACACTTATGAATATCCTTTGCAGTATCTTGTTATGAAAGTGTTTTGTATAGTATATTATCAATCAATATTTAATCTTCTCCGGCAATTGAAATTTTCTGAACAAACAATAGCAATTAATTACTATTCTTTTATCTGAAAGAATGATGTTTATTAATTAACTGTTTTTTCGATTTGTAAATGCTACAAAGTTATATTTCAAATAAGAAATTGTACTACCTATATTTCGAATTATATTCTATAAATTGGAATGAAGAATGAGGAGACCAACGGGATATTAAACATTATTTTGTATAATTATGACATTTTATCCTTCATTTTATGTTCATTTTAGCTGAAACATGAAGTAGTTTAAATGAAATATACATCAAAGCATTAAAAGAAAAGAACATATATTTGAATGCATAGATGCATTGCAATAGTTTAGTACCTATTACTATACACAATATATTATACAAACTTTCGACTATATGTGTAGCTATAGTTTAGTATACCCATTACTATACACTATATATACATACATTGGACTAGATGTATAGCCATACACTATCTACCATCACATCGTACATCTTGCGTCAGATAAGGAGTGACAAAGAGCCAAGATTGATTGCATGTGTAATCCTTAGAGGTAGAGCAGGCTTAGCATTCAGTAATTACACTCTTTCATCCTCCAATGCATAGTAATTCTCTAGCTACAAGTGGCGGTATAATGTCACTGTGTCAATCAATGATTGCTGTCAAATATATTAAATTGTTTGAGTTTCTTTTAAAATTAAAATGATTAAGGAAAAGGATATATATTGATGAATAAAAATGTATACACATCAGGCCCCTATATAATTTCCCTTATTTAGGAAATTTAGGGGCATAATCATAGCTCATGCCAGGAGAGAAAAATTGAGATGGAGTTACTGAATATTCAGAGGGAACCATTTCTAATCTTACATGGCCCAGCGTATTATTCATAGGTATATGAAAATAACTTTCTTAATGCACATACATGGAGTAAATTACGAATTATCGGCCTGTTTCACATCTTTGGTCATATTGGTCATATAAGAAAAAAACTATATAACAATTAAAATTAAAATAAAGAATAATAATTTTTTAAAATAATAATAAGTGGCCGACGATGTGAAACAGACTGATAATTCGTACCTTACCCTATGTAGGCAAGTTAGTAAAATAAAAGCAATAGAATAGTTTCGATTAAATTGCAACATTTCGATACAAATATTTTTGACACGAGTCTTTTTGATTAGTATTTGTCGAATAGTCTTTTTCTTTATGTGGATGGTAAAAAGAATTCTTTATAGAAAAACTGGTCAAAGAATTTCTCTTTCATGAACGCAAATTGTTAGAAAATTATACAATTTTCCGTAGGATGCAAATTGAGAGCAAAAATGTATAATGTTTACTTAATGAAGGAGATGAAAAAAGAGAAATATTGTTAACAATTCAAATTTGATAAAATGTCGATAAACAACTTATTTTAATTATTTGTGACATTATTTTGAAAACACTCGAGCGTCTTGACTATGAAAATATTCTTACAATTTTATCACTACGATTTATCGCAAGTTTACAAGATTTAATTTAAGGTAAGTACATATACATATGAAATTAGTATCAAAATTCAGTTAATATAATATAATATAATTAATTTGTTCCTCTAAAAAATGAAAAAAACGCAATCGTTTGGGTCTTACATTTCAGGAGGCATGGCTATTCAATTAATTTTAGGCTCTATTTTAAAAGCGTCCGATTTTTGTTCCAATTGAAGAGCGAGAACTAAAATAATTAGTCTAATCAGTTGCCATTGTGTAGAAATCTATCCACATAGTATTTCAACCTAGTGTAGCATGAATATAATATTCAATGAATGTACTGAATGGTGATGATTGATAGTAGGTAGCATTATTTGTGATTTCTAATTGTCTGAAAATAAAATTTTAAAGAAATTAATTTTCTATAAATCTTTTTTCTAATTTTCAAAAAATAAATACAAGTTTCAAAATATAATTTTTCAAGGTTTCAAAAATTATTTCAAAACTATAATTTCCAAATTTTAAAGAAAAAATATTAACTTTTTCAAAATATTATTTTCATATTTTATAAAATATTGCTTTCAATTTTACAAATTTACAACATTTAAAATTCAATGTTTTGAGCTAACGTAAATACATGAAAAATCTCAATTGTTATCATTTTTTAATACACATTAATATATTGGTAGGACATGGAAAAGCTAATTGCATATTATTTATTGTCAGTTTTGCAGTGTTTTAACTATTACTAAACCATCATTAGGTATAGAAGAAGAAAGAAACAAACTGAAAATTCAAAAACATGGTTAAATATCAGAATTTTTTTTAACCAGGGTCCGTTATCTATTCTTGATCCATTTCTGGTCCGCTACCTTAACTAGCTTCATTTCTGGTCCGTTAATTTTGTTTGGTTCATTTCTGGTCCGTTATCTTTATTTGGTCCATTTCTGGTCCGTTATCTTTACTTGATCCATTTTTGGTCCGTTATCTTTACTTGGTCCATTTTTGGTCCGTTATCTTTACTGCTCCAATTTTTTTCATGAATTCCGTTGTGACTTAAATTGAGAATTTTTTTTTATAGAAACATCAAGTAAAATATCAGTGATGCAGCTAAAGGCTCAGGCCTGTAAAATTTTATTAATAGTATCGTCGTATAATTGGTTGACAGACATTTCGTCGACAAGACGTTTCGTCGACAGGACTTTTCGTCGACAAGACGTTTCGTCGACAAATATTCATAAAGGGGATATTAACACACTCTAATGTTACAGAACATGTACTTTAACAGAAGAATGTATTAAACGATAAAATTACAAAATAGAATAATGGTAAGGAGGGAAAATATTAAATAAATTTCAATCGTTTTTCTACTTTAATACTAAACCAGAACTACTAAATAACAACCAATTATTTCAAAGTAATTTGAAAAGTTATAAATGCAAGACAAAGCAAAGAAAAAATATTACATCAAATAATGAAATCATTGAAATCTAAATGACTGTAACCACACACAAAGAGCATTCTTAACTTTAATTCTTTGTCTATAAGTAGCCTCGTGTCACAACTGCCTATTAGTATCTTGCGGTGTTGGCTTTTGTTGAGGTGTCTTTTAATACTAATAATAATATATTAGTTCTGCAATGTTACGTAATAAGTTCATATTTTTCTTAGAGCCTGCATGGAGAGGATTTTTAATATTTTTTCTTACAGGATCAAAATTGGAAAGTGGGATATCGTTCGATAACTCTGAACATTATTCTAATTTAAAGCCAACTACTGGTTTCAAAGAATCACTTTTGGTATAACAATAACCTAAGTATCGGTAAACATTCAACGGCGAGCTTTTTATATGAATCTTGATTTTCAATCTATATAGGATTACCACTCAATTACAGAAAACCCGCAGTAGTCGAACAGTGGGCATTTACCGACTGGAAGTGATTTGTCATTTACAAATCTGACGATATAAATATTATGAAACATAAATTATTGAGTGGAAATTGTTTTAATTTTTTTAAATCACAAATGTAACTCGACCGTAAATTATTAAATTTCTTTGAAATAATTTGTTATTTTTGAATAGTTTGGTTTAGTAATAAAATAGAAAAACGATTGAAATTTAATTAATATTTTTTCTCCTTACCATTATTCTATTTCATAATTTGATCGTTTGATACATTATTCTGTTAAAGTACATATTTTGTAACATTAGGGTGTGTCAATATCCATTTTACAAAAATTTGTCGACGAAACGTCTTGTCGACGAAATGTCTATCTACAAAACGTCTGACGACGAAACGTCTGTCAACGAAACGTCTGAACACCGTATAATTAAATGAATATTGTAGAAAATATGTTTCACCATAGTCAATAATCTAAATATATTTATAGTCTTGATAACAATTAGAAAGTCTTAGTAAATCATTAGATAAAATACCTCAGCGGTCTTCTTTTTGATTACTGTTGATGATGCATACATAATTGGTTCCTTTTGAAGGCATAGAAAGGATTTTCCTTTGTATTAATATATTACCATTCACTTTGTTATTGTTCGTATCAAAAAAAGCATAGACAATTTGTTCTCTACGAACAATGATATTTTTACCTTTTAATAATTAGTTTATTATATTATGAACGTTAGACAAAAACTACAATTTATTATTTAGTGAATAGTCCTAGGAAATAATAAATACTTTCTTTTAGTAACATGAGATATGTATTTTTTCTTCTCTATAATGAGCTGTGGACATAGAATTGTAGATTGTAAATATATATGAACCATGTGAGTGAAGATAATAGTAAATGAGGTATAAATATTAATAGAACTTTATTATAGCAAAGGTTCATTAACCCTATAGAACTACCAAGCTGTCGATCTGACTGCGTTTGTTTTTCGAACATTCATATCTCATAAATTTCACTATTGGTGGATGCTTAAAATTTATTTACTTTAAATATAATGAGACAAATAATGATGGTGTAAAATATCATTGAAATTGATTACATTGTATTAGGTTTATCGTAGCATTTTCTTACACAAATTACTAAGCAACTGAAACTTACAAAATATAGAATCTGCAAACAACTCGTGTCCCAATAACGGGGAATCGGCTCAACATCTGTGCAAAACGATACCTCACGTATGAAAGACAGTCATTATGACTGATTGGTAGTTCTAGAATCTATTAGTTTCCTGATGCGTGGCAATTTTATTTAAACAATATATAATTCTCGTTATTCTTTAATGAATAATACATGTAAATAAATCCATTACATGTCATAATTATCCTTATATAATTCAGCATATTCAGAAAATAAATATGTTTTATACTAATCAGAAAATATTATGTAAATGAGAAAGTACAATAGTAAATAAATAATAATTAATGAGATAATAATATGCTCAACAGGAAAGAACATCCATTATTTATTCCAAAATAACCTTGTGGAGTATTTACAATTTTAATTCAAATTAAGGTTGATATATTCTTTTAAAAAACATGGAAACCTACATAGATACCTTGCCTGTATCTCCTACAGAGATACCTTGCCTGTATCTCCTACAGAGATACCTTGCCTGTATCTCCTACAGAGATACCTTGCCTGTATCTCCTACAGAGATACCTTGCCTGTATCTCCTACAGAGATACCTTGCCTGTATCTCCTACAGAGATACCTTGTCTGTATCTCCTACAGAGATACCTTGCCTGTATCTCCTACAGATCCCACAGGTCTCGTTGACCCTCTTTGATCCTGAATAGATTCAATAGTTCCTGAATTGTGAGATATTACGGAACATTTACACTGCATATCCATTCATTTCAATAGCTATGCTATACAGTACACATTTATTTGAATGACAGTATATTCGTTACCAGAATATTTCAGTTGCCACTATCACCTCGGTATGTTGCAGAAACGATGCAAGTTGTAGCAATGGGTTGGAGGAGTGAAGGGCAGATGTGGGCATTGCAGTGAACAGCAGACAGAAATGGAAGAGAGAGAGATAGAATTGGTGTTATGCTTTGCTTCATCATTTAATGGATAATACTGGCCTCAAAATTTAACTGATTTTAAACCTAATCATATAATGTATTTCTAGCCTCATCATTAACGTAGCCCCATCATCTTTGTCTCATCAGGTAACGTGGTTTTTGTTTTACCGTTTACCGTGTTTTCAGTCTCATCAATGACTGTAGGGTCAGACGGGGTATCACTGCGCACAATCCTGCAAACTCTGTATTTACTTGTTAACTGAAGGTACTAGAGAAACTTTTTTTCTCGTGATGAAATGGTCATGAATGAGGATGGTTCTCAACCAGTTTCAAAATAATAACTAAATAAATAAAATACTTACTTGCAATTTTTTGTGCGCAACTTTTAGTGAGTGCATCGGGGTATCACTGCGCACATGAAGGGGTATTACTGCGCATTGCATAAATACAGCACTTATCTCCCCCACCTAAATACCTCCTGCCCCATTTTAATGCTCCTCTTCCCCCCTATCTAACCCATTTCTTTCCCCATCTAAATATCCCTCTCTTCCCCTCTTAATCCCCCTCTCCTATCATTATAATCACACTCTCTCCTCATCGAAATTTCCCTATCTTCTCATCTAAATCCCCCTCTTCCCCATCTCTTTCCCTCTCTCTCCCCCATCTCTTTCCCCCTCTCCCACATCTAAATCCTCCTTCCCCTAATCTAAACGTCTGTGTTTACCTCTCTACATGCCCTTTCCCCAATATACTTGTTCCTTGTTTTTTAAACACATATTTAATGAATCTGCAACAAATTTAACAATTAAATTTTACGCAACTATTTAGCTACTTATATTAAGTAATATAATACGATCGTAAGTTTATTGTTAATAAACATTTAATTGAAACAAGTGGTTTTAAAATTATATGGGGTGCAGAGTGATACCCCATAAAAATGGTATGCCTAGTGATACCTCGTCCGACTCTTAATGTTTTGTTTTATTTTGGCCCTCGTCTTCTAATGCTTAATATTTGAACTTGCTAATGTTACATTCTGTCAATTACGTTATCCTTTATAGTTCCAAAAAAGTACAGTGGTCACAGTCAGAATCTTTTTATTCTGTATATGGTTTTCTTTGTCATGCAAATGATGTTTCTACAGGTGCAATAATTTGTACTTTGTAGTATATTTTGAATGATCTTCATGATCCACTGTAAGAGCTTTCTGTCCTCATTTTCAATGCAGTGTACCTCTATTATACAAAATTACAACGTAGCTCCAGGACTCTTCGACAAAGTCTCCATACTTAAGCATCTACAGTGTCTACAGGCCTCATCATCTACAGTGTATACAGGCTTCATCATCTACAGTGTTTACAGGCCTCTCTATCTACAGTGTCTACAGGCCTCATCATCTACAGTGCATATAAGTCCATGTATCATCTATAAAGTGTCCAAGCCTCGTCACCCACCACGCCAAATTTCCCCATCAATTTTGTCGTTTGTCCCTGGCATCAACTAATGATATTCATGACTCGGCCTTAGATGTCTAATCTTTGAAAGGGTATCCTAATTTTTTGCAGATAGCCTCCATCATTCATTAGGGTTCAAATTTTAGTCGAGATGTGTTTTGGTATTTTGAAGGTTTTTGTATATCATTTTTATTATAAATAACTGTAAATCAAACCTAAAATATTTTGAGCTAAAATTGTAGCTGAAAACTTACTAATGTGTTTTGGTAAAGAAATTCAAATAAGCCATTATTTGAAAGTTACCACTTAGTGCTTTGATCACATAATAAAATGGTTCATTGGTATGCATATGCCGAATCTATAGTCTACAAATACATAAGTCATACTTATGTTGAATTAACTTCTAATTTATTACCAAGTGCATTGTTAAAATTTTGATTCACGATCAAGTAAATGATTTTCCGAAACCACAAATGGATAGACTATCATATATTTCCCAGATAAACTGGACCGATTACGATCGATATCACTATTATTTGTATGAGAGGTTCGAGAGTGTTCATGATTTTAAATACTATAGAGCTACGTTTAAGTTTTTTGTAATGTTTATTGCTTTTCTTCTTTAATTAGAAATGTTATGCTTCATCGTGTGATCAAATTTTTATCTTAACATCTACAATTTGACTTATGGAAACTACAAGCGACCAACTAGTATTTCTCCTTACATTTTAAATTAAATCCACACGTTAGGATATATTTTCAAAGTATCAACCTGGTCCTTCTCTCCAACTCCGAATCAGGACATTTCGGTAGTCCTGTCAGGTCAATTTCAGGAAGTTTTATACCTTCGGCTGATGGCTTCAATGAAGCGGAACGGACGGGAAGAAAAGTAATCGAATTTATCTGTAATAGTTTCCTAATATTTCAGGTTGGATCCTATCGCAAGAGTGTAAGATTGACTCTTTTCACCAACGGAACTAGAGGAGGTGAGCTACTGCCATCTGAATTGTTTTGCTAAAAGAATTTCCTTTACATGTATTTACTTTTCATTTAGATATAATACAATTTGTTAGAGAAATAATGTGTAAAAAGTTCATCTTTCATTAAAATTTATTACATTTAATATATTTAGAGAAATTTAAGTGAAATGAAATGTGAATTTATAAACGAAATGAAATAGTAAAACTCTATTTTAAAATTCCTACATTGAAAACAATAAACTATAATTATTAAACCAACATTGTGAAACAGCAATTTCAAATAAAACTTTTAATTCAAATATAACCACTGAAACCATAAATCGTATTAATAATTCCCTATTATTTGCCACCATTCAGTCGTTACTCCAAATAATGACGGAATGGTGGCTATCCTGGCGTAATCATTTGGAGCTAAAAAAATAGATGGAATTTTGACTGATTTAGAAAGGAAGACGAGTGAACAGTGAGAAGTTAACAGCGTTAAACCTTAATGAAGTGACATTGCGTCATGTAGAAAAGATCATACCATATTTTATGACATTTAGATTAATATTCGACAAATTTATTATGTTGTTAAAATAATTTGCATTATTTATATTAACCATTCTGGTTTATGGGAAAAAATTTATAAATATTTTTCATATTAATCCCACCTATCTTTTCAGAGATTAAAATAAATTATATTAAATGAGAATGTTCCTAAATGCATGTGAAATCATAAGTACGATTTTTTTTCAAATGTATATTAAATAAAATTCTAGAAAGCCTTTGTTACCATACATATTTTTACATCAACAATTTTGTTTATATCATACATGATTTTATTTTTATATCATTCATTTTTTTATTTTCACATCATACATATTTTTATTTTAATACCCTGATGTCTTACTTCATATGCCACCTTTTTTCAATTAGGTTGATGGACTGTACAGTTAAGTAACTACACTAAATACACCTTTGCTATGAATCATAGTACGCATCAACAAACATGCTATGGTATTTAACAGATGTCCTTATTTAATAATATACCTTTGCGCTGACAATGCATAACCAGAGGTAGAGTTATGTTGGGTCCATGGAAGATTAAGAGAGATTCCTCTCAATCATCGTATCCCCACTATTAATTCCCTACTGGGAACTCTCACTGACTTGATAGTCTCTGTCTCGAATAATCTCTTCGAGGAAGTGTAAGATGGTTCTCTGAACTGTTTCACTCGAATTATCGCCTCCAAGAAGAATCTTTTTGTAATTCAAATATCTCCTTTCAGCAAAGGATGAAACACATGCTTCACTGGTTTCATTGGATTATTGCGTATATGTAATGAGAAACAGGAGATTTAGAATACATTATGTATCTTTGATGGTAGTGTTACAGTACATTTAATAGAAAGTGAAGATATGGTGATATCGAAATAATTCCTACTTAATTCGATCATTGTATTTAAAATTACTATATCATAATATAAATGCTTTCATTAGATTCTAAATGAAAATTGAAAAATACTCATTTTTACAAAATTAAATTTATTTGTTAAATGTATTTTTCAATCATATCGATCGATAACATTCTGATGTTGGTACAGAGACTATAAATTGAAATATTTTGATGAATAATTTAAAAAATTTATGCAATTTCAATAATTTGTTTTCTATTTTTCACAGTATTCTATTATTTATAGAGTTCTATTTTTCCGTTTTTTTTTCACAATCATTTTTTTTATATGCTAGGGTGCTTTATTAATTTTTCATTAAAACGATGAAACAAAAAGTAATCGAAAGTTTATATGGAATGCCGAACTAAAACCGCCCTTCTAAACACCATTTTTGATCTAATCATAATTTTAATCATAATTCAAAATCATATTTATTCATAATCATAATTTAATCATCTAACTGAATCATTTATTTTAATTTAATGATTAAACGAATAAAATGGTTAATAAAATTCTTAAAAAGTTCTTCAATAAAAAACTGGCAAAACCCTAAAAAGTAAAAAAAAAAATATTTTAACTTGCATAAAAATAATTTGATCGGAAAATTTATGAATTAGATATATCGGGGGGCGTGCCGTCCCATGAACACCCCTGCCAGGTTATTTAACAATTTTGAAGTGTGCAGTGCAACAAACTAGCAGATAAAGCAAACTACATAACAGTAATTTATGTTGAGAGGTCATTTATAATTCCGAGATCGAAATATCCGATCACGATTTCTACTTAATACCATATTTTTGGCAATACATATGTATGTATAAGGTGATTGTATACCTTGAAACTGTTCAATAATTACAATTTCTTCTGATCACAATATTCTGTATACATTAATCAACTGCCGGTAGAATAAATAATTCAAAATATTGGGAGGCTTGTTACTTCTAAGAAGCTTATTTTACTCATTGTATAGGATAAAAAGTGACAGATGTTAATAGTATTACAAACACACTATTTTCAATTCTAATAATTTATCAAAGAGTACACATACCATTCTAATCAGAGTATTCCCAATTTACACTATTGCTTTTAGTGACTTGGTAGAAATTGGGGCATGCGATTTACTTTCCTTTAATATCAAAATACTATTATCAATATTAAAGAGAAAATAGAGCAAAGACCCTATCTAACATTTTAAGGTTATTCCGTAGTCTTATGGATTATTAGGTAAAGGATTTATATCCACAACTTAAACCTTCAACCCACAAATATTAGATAGTTACTTCATATTATTTGGCATTAATTATTGTAATAAACTTCTATGTTGCTAAAATGATTATTATTATTAGGATTATTAATAGATTTAATTTCCGGTTGGAAAATATATAAAAGGCGGATTGCAATTATTGCTGCGGTATATATTGATTGTATAATGCTGCGAAATATCTTAATTTCATACATTATCTTTCATTTTTTTGTAGGACAAGTTCGGCAAAAAACATGAACTAAAATTGTTTTGAATTTATAGTAAATTACGATCAGATCATTTATAAGCTTTTTTCTATAAATTATCTATTTATTATCGATTATAATCTCCAACTGTAAGCAAACAATATAATATAATGTTATATGGTAATATAATATAATGATAATATAAGGTAATATAATATAATGATAATATAAGGTAATATAATATAATGATAATAAAAGGTAATATAATATAATAATAATATAAGGTAATATAATATAATGATAATATAAGGTAATATAATATAATGATAATAAAAGGTAATATAATATAATGATAATATGGTAATATAATATAATGATAATAAAAGGTAATATAATATAATGATAATATAAGGTAATATAATATAATGATAATAAAAGGTAATATAATATGATGTTATATGGTAATGTAATATAATGATAATGTAAGGTAGTATAATATAATGATAATATAAGGTAATATAATATAATGTTATATGGTAATGTAATATAATGATAATGTAAGGTAATATAATATAATGATAATATAAGGTAATATAATATAATGATAATATAAGGTAATATAATATAATGATAATATAAGGTAATATAATATAATGATAATATAAGGTATTATAATATATATAATGATAATATAAGGCAATATAATATAATGATAATATAAGGTATTATAATATATATAATGATAATATAAGGTATTATAATATATATAATGATAATATAAGGTAATATAATATAATGCTAAAAAATAGTTCACCAAACATCAGAATCTTTGACTCAATTATCACAATATAGACTTTCTTGTTCATTATAAAATCTTTGGGAAATATTAATTGGTTAATGAATTGAGACTTCTTCTTCTTAATTAATTGAAATGCAATTAAAGAGCGTTACATAAATATCGAATTTGTAATGTAGTAATTACCAAAGCCTGTTTTACTTTGATGTGTTGATTACACTTAACTTTCTTTCTATTTAAAGTTTGTATATTTAATTAATTGATTACGTAACATATTTCATAAAAGGCGTAATAATATAATTATAATACGAAACTAACTGATATATACCATAAAAAAGATATACGAAGTAAGGAAATAATATTTATTTGATTACAATATTGATAACTGAACTACAGAAACTTCCTGTAAGTATGATAACTGGATCACATTTTATCTCATATACGTTGATATATAATTATAAAGAACTTTAATGTCAGCACATTGCATCAGTTTTACGGATGAAGAAAATGATGTACTCTTAAAAGTAGAACATAACTTTTGACATCAGGAAATTTTACAGTTATTTTCACACTACTCAGTAATATTACACTATAATTATAGTCCAACTCATTAATGATAAAGTTTCCAAACAAACAATACATGTTTAAATATTTTCTGGCGAATAACTGTTCCGTCCCTTTTAAATGACTATAATAAGAGTTTCGTTATGTAACTCATTCTATTGAAAGCACCAGACCTGTTACCATTGAAACGGGTAAATAGTGTTTCATCTACTCTTAGAATGGTGCACTAGTTTAAAATCTATTATGGTAAAGACCCTATCTAACATTTGTTGGTAAAGGTTTCAATTTTAGATAAATATTTTACCTGCGAAGAAATGAACTCTGAGTAAAAGTGTAAGTAATATGAAAGTAAATAAATATTAATTTAGTAGGAGTTAAACGTCTGCTTCAAAATAAAGACGTAAAAAGGAAATTAAGTACAAGGCACTAGAAAAAGTAGTCAGAAAGGAAAGTGGCTCCATGAACAAAGTCACATACCTCCAGTCTGGGTCCAAATCATGGATGCAGAAAAGCTACTCCGTGAATGCAGTCACTTGCCAAGGAATGTGACGAAAAGGGGCACAAACACCGGTGGCTGCACTCACGGATGGGAGAGGAAAATGAAAAGGTCATAGTGAAATAAACTTACTAGCCTATCTAATACAAGAATTTTAACAGAATTTAAAAATAATAAACATAGAAAAATGAAATAAGACAATCAGTATTTCAAATTACTACAGTGTCAGGACTGAGTGACTACAGACAGTTTCAGGTCAGGACAGAGCCCCTTGGCAAATAAATAGTCATGAGGAGCCTTTATAATTGTAATTCAATGTCTCTAATTTAATTACACAAAATTTAATTAAATAAACCTCTTTTTTTTCAGAAAATATTTATGTAAAATACCCTCCTCAATTTAATAATTTATATATTTAGGAACATTTTGTGTGATTTATTGAATAAATAACTCTCTATCACAAGCAATGAGACAAGTAAGTGAACTGGAAGATCAGTCACATGGTCCTGTGCTCCCCCATGGACCACTAAACTGAACTCTAGGACCCAAAGCATCTTATTGATCAGACGATGAACATTCTGCTGAACATCTTTAAATTATTGAGTAATGTTCATCCTGTAGTTTTGTCTCCAACGTATTGGGTGAGTAACAATAGTATGACATTTTTAGTATAATATAAAATATAAACACACAAAGAAATTATATGAATATTAAAATTTCATTAGATTACTTAAACAAATGATCAAGTCATTTGTTGAACAATTCCTGTTTCTCAATGAATCATCTTTGATATACAAATTGTTGATATATGGGTAAGCAAAAGTTAAAAAAATTACGAATTAATTAAACTTGCTATATATTTCATTATATATCATAAAGAGGGCAAAATAAACTCTATATTATAATATTCAAGAAATTTTGAATAATTCATTTCTATAGTACAATTTGTAGAAAGCATCAATAGAATGAATTAGGTATATATATTTTCATTCATCAAGAAACTATATATCATAAATATTTCTTCAATAAATAGAGGGAATATACTCAAGCAATATAGGGAATATACTCAAGCAATATAGGGAATATACTCAAGCAATATAGGGAATATACTCAAGCAATATAGGGAATATATTCAAGCAATATAGGGAATATACTCAAGCAATATATAGAGCATTAAATGCAAATACTAAAAGCGCATTGTATGCATTTCTCAAAAGAGAATTTCATTTTCTATCACAGCTTTGAAGTTCACTCTAGGAATGTTTGTCGTATTTTCAATGTATCGAAATATAGAGAAATACAGTAAAGGAGCACGGTTCAGTGAAATACATATGGAATGCATTATACTAATTATGCATTAAATAGTAAAACATATGTGTGTTGTGATGTGAAGGTTCATGAATGCAATGGAAAATTACAAACATTGAAAAATATATTTATAGATGTTTATATAGCGGATTATATATTAATAGTTTACACTAAATTAATTTTATTTTATCGCATGGCATAATATATTATATTGCTAACATTTTCTTAGCCATTTGATTAATAAAATTATTTGTAGAATAATTCGTCCCAAATAGAAATTCACTGTGGGGTCATAGAAGATTTTCTAGGGTACACTCAGATTTAACAAAATCAAAATTTATTCTCAGGATCGTAGCCATGCAAATATTAATTCACAGTACCATAATAAAATGTATACCAAGTTACCAACTTATTGTTATAATTACTATTAGAGAATTGCTAAGATATTCATATTAATTGTAACTTCATTTACTTTGACTGTACATTGTCTCGGCTACAGAAGTTTATTACTATTTATTCTGAAGTAATATAAATTTAAATGAAAAATTATAAATAATATAAAATCTATATCATAACCAACCATGGCTTACTTAATATGCACGGCCTGATTTGTTACATTTCTCTTCTTAAAATAGAAGGCAAGAATTTTTATTATATCTAATTATAAGGTGTATTATTTATTGAAAGCTTCAGTTAGGGTATTAATTAATGCTTCAGTTAAGGTATTAAAACACATTATCATTTATGTATATTTTAATAACTATATGATTTCCCAATTAACCTAACTAAAAGATAAAAACTAGAAATTGTTAAAGTTGAAACAGTAAGATGTACATTATTTATAAGTTAAAATTAAAAACATAGCTAAGTCATTTCTGTTTTAACAAGCAGCCATTGATATGTCTCTTAATTATCTTGAAGGCCACCTCTCTATTTTTCACAGCAGATTCTTAAGTGTCTTCCTTTTGTTGTTGAAACAATTATTAGTTATTATTCTATCCACTCGAGATGAATTAACTTTTTGATGTGATTCACAGAAAATTTTGGTCCTACCCAATGTCCTCAGATTTAACTCTGCACAACACATCTCTAAATTCCTCAGAAGCAAAAGTCAGACCACCACGTGTGACATGACAGCAAAAAGTTTAAGTTGCAGGTTGCAGCTTAGTCATTTCTTGAAATATTATCCTTTCAAATCAAAGGGCCTGGAGCTCAGTACGAGTGAATGCAGCAGCTGCCTCTACTCCAGAAGGGATGACAACCAGAGGTTCCTTGGGGTCGCTTATGACAGAAGACTCACTTTTGGAAGACACGTAGAAGAGGTGACGAAGAATATGAAGAGTAGGAACTGGTTATTTAGCAGAGTAGCGGAAACAAGCTGTGGCTGAATGAAGGAGGATGCCATCAAAATGTAAAGTGACACAGCGAAGCCAGGGAGAATACGCCAGTACAACATGGGCTCCATGGTTCTACAGAACTAACCAGGAGAAGTTTGAAGGGCTCAACTGTATGTGGAGTAGGAGAGCAACCGAATGAGTAGGAAAGCGCTTCAGACGTTCATGGAGGGAATGAAGAGATGGAAAAGCAGGAGAGAAGATGATGGAGGGGGCTTGCCCTGGAGGTGTGACTCACAAACGAGGAGGTGTAACTCACCAAAGAAGAGGCTAAGGAGGTGTCGGACCTGTGTAGACGGCTGGTCTTGATGGTACACAAATGAATCATTGGAGGGAGAATGAAGTTGGGGTGGGGGTGGAAAGGTAGTGAGAAGAGGAGAGGTAACGGTTGAGCAGTGGGCCGTACAGCGCATGCCTGGTGCATCAGTTTTAGTATGGATAGGAAGATGATGAGCGAAACGATGTGAGGGTAACCATGAGCAGATGGTAACCGGTGGTGGATGCGTTGCAGGAGGAAATTAAGGGACCGGAGCTAAGACAGATCGGGAGGAATCTTTGGGAGTTGGAGGAGGATGGTACAACTGGTGTGTGTACTGGGAGTCTGGGACATAGTGGACTGCAGGGCAATGAGCTGGTGGACGAGAATGTAAGAGGGAGGAGAGATGTATCAGGGGCAGGTGAAGCTGGATGGAAGCACAAGAGAATCAGTGATAGACATAAGGCTGAGGGAGAGGGGATGCAGGACGCTGATACCAGGAGGAGATACGAGGGAGGATTGAGAGAGATAGTGAGCAGAATCTGACTAGAGAAGAGAAGGGTGGACCTGGTCAGATTCTGGTCAGGGCACCACCCTGCCATAAGGAGATGGAGGAGTATGGTACAATTAGAGGTGACGGCGCAGTATAGGTTTTGTGGGGAGGAGGAAGGGAGCAGTGAGCATCTGTGGATGCGGTACCTCCCACTTGAGTGGAGATGGATTTGGGAGAAGTTTTGGGGAGCTACTGGAGGACCTACCACAACAACATCATCCATCGACGTATTTCTACATTATCACAACGATGTTCGCAGCAATATGGTCTGATACTTCTTCTCAAGTTTAATAGATCCTCTGACATTCAGCCCCGTTTCTTTGAATTCTGTCAACAATTTCTCAACCTCTAAATCATTATGTTGATTAATCTTCACATTGTCATCAATACCAAAGGATTCTTTGACAAAACTTTTGATTTTTAAAATCTTATCTGATGTATAAATATCTTTTAATGACACCTTAAATCTTCCTCCGCTCATCTGACGATGGTGTCCAATGTGTCCATATCTGCGCTTTAGGGGATCACTTTGAAATCTGGCAGTTAGAACGAAGTTAAAACCATCCGATAGAAGATCTTGAATGAGTGCCGATGACATAGTAGTGTCGTTGCAGTGCGTGACTAATTTGACACGGCAAGGTAAATTTTTCACTATTTTTAAATTTTGCATTGTCCTATTCCTTCATTCATTGTGAAAATTTAATCCATATGTTCCGTAAGCTTTCATCTTTTGGCAGCCCAAAAACTGGTCGACTATCATTAGCTGGGAAATTGGTAAAAGCATCCCCGATAAGTGCATTTATTGACAATCTTGAATATCTCATTTGCTGTATATTAATTATTCATCCAATGTTGTTTCCAATTTTCATCATGAAAATAAAATCATTTTTCACAATTGAAACGGAATCTATGAAACGCAAATCAATATGTGATCCTTAATTACTACTGTATAATAAAAAGCCTGGCCTTCTATTTCAAGAAGAGAAATGTAACAAATCAGGCCGTGCATATTAAGTAAGCCACGAACCAACATATTATACAAATATTTCTTTAAAGTACATGAATAAGTACGTTTAATGAAATGATATGATAATCGTTATAAAGAAATTGTTTTATTCTGTTAATTCCATTTCAGCATAAAATATAATTCTTCATCATCAACGAACTGATTATTATTCGAAAAGATATCAAACCATACTACCTATAACGTATTCTTTCTGATCAGCACATATGTGCAGTATATGTAAACCTACACAATATCATACACAATGAACACATTGTTTTTAGCATAGTTAATGCCGTAGGTGTTTTTTTAGCATAACATTAAATGCCGTAGATGCTTTTTTAGCATAACATTAAATGCCATAGGTGCTTTTTTAGCATAACATTAAATGCCGTAGGTGCTTTTTTAGCATAACATTAAATGCCGTGAGTGGTTTTTTAGCATAACATTAAATGCCGTAGGTGCTTTTTTTAGCATAACATTAAATGCTGTAGGTACTTTTTTAGCATAATATTAAATGCTGTAGGTGCTTTTTTAGCATAATATTAAATGCTGTAGGTGCTTTTTTAGCATAACATTAAATGCCGTAGGTGCTTTTTTAGCATAACATTAAATGCCATAGGTGCTTTTTTAGCATAACATTAAATGCCGTAGGTGCTTTTTTAGCATAACATTAAATGCCGTAGGTGCTTTTTTAGCATAACATTAAATGCCGTAGGTGCTTTTTTTTTAGCATAACATTAAATGCTGTAGGTACTTTTTTAGCATAATATTAAATGCTGTAGGTGCTTTTTTAGCATAACATTAAATGCCATAGGTGCTTTTTTAGCATAACATTAAATGCCGTGAGTGGTTTTTTAGCATAACATTAAATGCCGTAGGTGCTTTTTTTTAGCATAACATTAAATGCTGTAGGTACTTTTTTAGCATAATATTAAATGCTGTAGGTGCTTTTTCAGCATAACATTAAATGCCATAGGTGCTTTTTTAGCATAACATTAAATGCCATAGGTGCTTTTTTAGCATAACATTAAATGCCGTAGGTGCTTTTTTAGCATAACATTAAATGCTGTAGGTGCTTTTTTAGCATAACATTAAATGCCATAGGTGCTTTTTTAGCATAACATTAAATGCTGTAGATGCTTTTTTAGCATAACATTAAATGCCATAGGTGCTTTTTTAGCATAACATTAAATGCTGTAGGTGCATTTTTAGCATAACATTAAATGCCATAGGTGCTTTTTTAGCATAACATTAAATGCTGTAGGTGCTTTTTTAGCATAACATTAAATGCCGTAGGTGCTTTTTTAGCATAACATTAAATGCTGTAGGTGCTTTTTTAGCATAACATTAAATGCCGTAGGTGCTTTTTTAGCATAACATTAAATGCCTTAGATGCTTTTTTAGCATAACATTAAAAGCCATAGGTGCTTTTTTAGCATAACATTAAATGCTGTAGGTACTTTTTTAGCATAATATTAAATGCTGTAGGTGCTTTTTTAGCATAACATTAAATGCCATAGGTGCTTTTTTAGCATAACATTAAATGCCATAGGTGCTTTTTTAGCATAACATTAAATGCTGTAGGTGCTTTTTTAGCATAACATTAAATACCGTAGGTGCTTTTTTAGCATAACATTAAATGCCATAGGTGCTTTTTTAGCATAACATTAAATGCCGTAGGTGCTTTTTTAGCATAACATTAAATGCTGTAGGTGCTTTTTTAGCATAACATTAAATGCCGTAGGTGCTTTTTTAGAATAACATTAAATGCCATAGGTGCTTTTTTAGCATAACATTAAATGCCGTAGGTGCTTTTTTAGCATAACATTAAATGCCGTAGGTGCTTTTTTAGCATAACATTAAATGCTGTAGGTGCTTTTTTAGCATAATATTAAATGCCGTAGGTGCTTTTTTAGCATAACATTAAATGCTGTAGGTGCTTTTTTAGCATAACATTAAATGCTGTAGGTGCTTTTTTAGCATAACATTAAATGCTGTAGGTGCTTTTTTAGCATAACATTAAATGCTGTAGGTGCTTTTTTAGCATAACATTAAATGCTGTAGGTGCTTTTTTTAGCATAACATTAAATGCCATAGGTGCTTTTTTAGCATAACATTAAATGCTGTAGGTGCTTTTTTAGCATAACATTAAATGCCGTAGGTGCTTTTTTAGCATAATATTAAATGCCATAGGTGCTTTTTTAGCATAACATTAAATGCCATAGGTGCTTTTTTAGCATAACATTAAATGCTGTAGGTGCTTTTTTAGCATAATATTAAATGCCGTGAGTGGTTTTTTAGCATAACATTAAATGCCGTGAGTGGTTTTTTAGCATAACATTAAATGCCGTAGGTGGTTTTTTAGCATAACATTAAATGCTGTAGGTACTTTTTTAGCATAACATTAAATGCCGTAGGTGCTTTTTTAGCATAACATTAAATGCCTTAGATGCTTTTTTAGCATAACATTAAATGCCTTAGATGCTTTTTTAGCATAACATTAAATGCCATAGGTGCTTTTTTAGCATAACATTAAATGCTGTAGGTGCTTTTTTAGCATAATATTAAATGCCGTGAGTGGTTTTTTAGCATAACATTAAATGCCGTGAGTGGTTTTTTAGCATAACATTAAATGCCGTAGGTGGTTTTTTAGCATAACATTAAATGCTGTAGGTACTTTTTTAGCATAACATTAAATGCCGTAGGTGCTTTTTTAGCATAACATTAAATGCCTTAGATGCTTTTTTAGCATAACATTAAATGCCGTATGTGCTTTTTTAGCATAACATTAAATGCCGTAGGTGCTTTTTTAGCATAACATTAAATGCCGTAGGTGCTTTTTTAGCATAACATTAAATGCCGTGAGTGGTTTTTTAGCATAACATTAAATGCCGTGAGTGGTTTTTTAGCATAACATTAAATGCCGTAGGTGCTTTTTTTTAGCATAACATTAAATGCTGTAGGTGCTTTTTTAGCATAATATTAAATGCCGTAGGTGATTTTTTTTAGCATAACATTAAATGCTGTAGGTACTTTTTTAGCATAATATTAAATGCTGTAGGTGCATTTTTAGCATAACATTAAATGCCATAGGTGCTTTTTTAGCATAACATTAAATGCTGTAGGTGCTTTTTTAGCATAACATTAAATGCCATAGGTGCTTTTTTAGCATAACATTAAATGCCATAGGTGCTTTTTTAGCATAACATTAAATGCTGTAGGTGCTTTTTTAGCATAACATTAAATGCCCTAGGTGCGTTTTTAGCATAACATTAAATGCCATAGGTGCTTTTTTAGCATAACATCAAATGCTGTAGATGCTTTTTTAGCATAACATTAAATACCGTAGATGCTTTTTTAGCATAACATTAAATACCGTAGGTGCTTTTTTAGCCTAACATTAAATGCTGTAGGTGCTTTTTTAGCATAACATTAAATGCTGTAGGTGCTTTTTTAGCATAACATTAAATGCCATAGGTGCTTTTTTAGCATAACATTAAATGCCATAGGTGCTTTTTTAGCATAACATTAAATGCCGTAGGTGCTTTTTTAGCATAACATTAAATGCCGTAGGTGCTTTTTTAGCATAATATTAAATGCCATAGGTGCTTTTTTAGCATAACATTAAATGCCATAGGTGCTTTTTTAGCATAACATTAAATGCCATAGGTGCTTTTTTAGCATAACATTAAATGCTGTAGGTGCTTTTTTAGCATAACATTAAATGCTGTAGGTGCTTTTTTAGCATAACATTAAATGCTGTAGGTGCTTTTTTAGCATAACATTAAATGCTGTAGGTGCTTTTTTAGCATAACATTAAATGCTGTAGGTGCTTTTTTAGCATAACATTAAATGCTGTAGGTGCTTTTTTAGCATAACATTAAATGCTGTAGGTGCTTTTTTAGCATAACATTAAATGCTGTAGGTGCTTTTTTAGCATAACATTAAATGCCATAGGTGCTTTTTTAGCATAACATTAAATGCCGTAGGTGCTTTTTTAGCATAACATTAAATGCCATAGGTGCTTTTTTAGCATAACATTAAATGCCATAGGTGCTTTTTTAGCATAACATTAAATGCCATAGGTGCTTTTTTAGCATAACATTAAATGCCGTAGGTGCTTTTTTAGCATAACATTAAATGCTGTAGGTGCTTTTTTAGCATAACATTAAATGCTGTAGGTGCTTTTTTAGCATAACATTAAATGCTGTAGGTGCTTTTTTAGCATAACATTAAATGCTGTAGGTGCTTTTTTAGCATAACATTAAATGCTGTAGGTGCTTTTTTAGCATAACATTAAATGCTGTAGGTGCTTTTTTAGCATAACATTAAATGCCATAGGTGCTTTTTTAGCATAACATTAAATGCTGTAGGTGCTTTTTTAGCATAACATTAAATGCCATAGGTGCTTTTTTAGCATAACATTAAATGCTGTAGGTGCTTTTTTAGCATAACATTAAATGCTGTAGGTGCTTTTTTAGCATAACATTAAATGCTGTAGGTGCTTTTTTAGCATAACATTAAATGCCGTAGGTGCTTTTTTAGCATAACATTAAATGCCGTAGGTGCTTTTTTAGCATAACATTAAATGCTGTAGGTGCTTTTTTAGCATAACATTAAATGCCATAGGTGCTTTTTTAGCATAACATTAAATGCTGTAGGTGCTTTTTTAGCATAACATTAAATGCTGTAGATGCTTTTTTAGCATAACATTAAATGCTGTAGGTGCTTTTTTAGCATAACATTAAATGCTGTATGTGCTTTTTTAGCATAACATTAAATGCCATAGGTGCTTTTTTAGCATAACATTAAATGCCGTAGGTGCTTTTTTAGCATAACATTAAATGCCATAGGTGCTTTTTTAGCATAACATTAAATGCCATAGGTGCTTTTTTAGCATAACATTAAATGCCATAGGTGCTTTTTTAGCATAACATTAAATGCCGTAGGTGCTTTTTTAGCATAACATTAAATGCTGTAGGTGCTTTTTTAGCATAACATTAAATGCTGTAGGTGCTTTTTTAGCATAACATTAAATGCTGTAGGTGCTTTTTTAGCATAACATTAAATGCTGTAGGTGCTTTTTTAGCATAACATTAAATGCTGTAGGTGCTTTTTTAGCATAACATTAAATGCTGTAGGTGCTTTTTTAGCATAACATTAAATGCCATAGGTGCTTTTTTAGCATAACATTAAATGCCGTAGGTGCTTTTTTAGCATAACATTAAATGCTGTAGGTGCTTTTTTAGCATAACATTAAATGCTGTAGGTGCTTTTTTAGCATAACATTAAATGCCATAGGTGCTTTTTTAGCATAACATTAAATGCCATAGGTGCTTTTTTAGCATAACATTAAATGCTGTAGGTGCTTTTTTAGCATAACATTAAATGCTGTAGGTGCTTTTTTAGCATAACATTAAATGCTGTAGGTGCTTTTTTAGCATAACATTAAATGCTGTAGGTGCTTTTTTAGCATAACATTAAATGCTGTAGGTACTTTTTTAGCATAACATTAAATGCCGTAGGTGCTTTTTTTAGCATAACATTAAATGCCATAGGTGCTTTTTTAGCATAACATTAAATGCTGTAGGTGCTTTTTTAGCATAACATTAAATGCCGTAGGTGCTTTTTTAGCATAATATTAAATGCCATAGGTGCTTTTTTAGCATAACATTAAATGCCATAGGTGCTTTTTTAGCATAACATTAAATGCTGTAGGTGCTTTTTTAGCATAATATTAAATGCCGTGAGTGGTTTTTTAGCATAACATTAAATGCCGTGAGTGGTTTTTTAGCATAACATTAAATGCCGTAGGTGGTTTTTTAGCATAACATTAAATGCTGTAGGTACTTTTTTAGCATAACATTAAATGCCGTAGGTGCTTTTTTAGCATAACATTAAATGCCTTAGATGCTTTTTTAGCATAACATTAAATGCCTTAGATGCTTTTTTAGCATAACATTAAATGCCATAGGTGCTTTTTTAGCATAACATTAAATGCTGTAGGTGCTTTTTTAGCATAATATTAAATGCCGTGAGTGGTTTTTTAGCATAACATTAAATGCCGTGAGTGGTTTTTTAGCATAACATTAAATGCCGTAGGTGGTTTTTTAGCATAACATTAAATGCTGTAGGTACTTTTTTAGCATAACATTAAATGCCGTAGGTGCTTTTTTAGCATAACATTAAATGCCTTAGATGCTTTTTTAGCATAACATTAAATGCCGTATGTGCTTTTTTAGCATAACATTAAATGCCGTAGGTGCTTTTTTAGCATAACATTAAATGCCGTAGGTGCTTTTTTAGCATAACATTAAATGCCGTGAGTGGTTTTTTAGCATAACATTAAATGCCGTGAGTGGTTTTTTAGCATAACATTAAATGCCGTAGGTGCTTTTTTTTAGCATAACATTAAATGCTGTAGGTGCTTTTTTAGCATAATATAAAATGCCGTAGGTGATTTTTTTTAGCATAACATTAAATGCTGTAGGTACTTTTTTAGCATAATATTAAATGCTGTAGGTACATTTTTAGCATAACATTAAATGCCATAGGTGCTTTTTTAGCATAACATTAAATGCTGTAGGTGCTTTTTTAGCATAACATTAAATGCCATAGGTGCTTTTTTAGCATAACATTAAATGCCATAGGTGCTTTTTTAGCATAACATTAAATGCTGTAGGTGCTTTTTTAGCATAACATTAAATGCCCTAGGTGCGTTTTTAGCATAACATTAAATGCCATAGGTGCTTTTTTAGCATAACATTAAATGCTGTAGATGCTTTTTTAGCATAACATTAAATACCGTAGATGCTTTTTTAGCATAACATTAAATACCGTAGGTGCTTTTTTAGCCTAACATTAAATGCTGTAGGTGCTTTTTTAGCATAACATTAAATGCTGTAGGTGCTTTTTTAGCATAATATTAAATGCCATAGGTGCTTTTTTAGCATAACATTAAATGCCATAGGTGCTTTTTTAGCATAACATTAAATGCCGTAGGTGCTTTTTTAGCATAACATTAAATGCCGTAGGTGCTTTTTTAGCATAATATTAAATGCCATAGGTGCTTTTTTAGCATAACATTAAATGCCATAGGTGCTTTTTTAGCATAACATTAAATGCCATAGGTGCTTTTTTAGCATAACATTAAATGCCGTAGGTGCTTTTTTAGCATAACATTAAATGCTGTAGGTGCTTTTTTAGCATAACATTAAATGCTGTAGGTGCTTTTTTAGCATAACATTAAATGCTGTAGGTGCTTTTTTAGCATAACATTAAATGCTGTAGGTGCTTTTTTAGCATAACATTAAATGCTGTAGGTGCTTTTTTAGCATAACATTAAATGCTGTAGGTGCTTTTTTAGCATAACATTAAATGCTGTAGGTGCTTTTTTAGCATAACATTAAATGCTGTAGGTGCTTTTTTAGCATAACATTAAATGCTGTAGGTGCTTTTTTAGCATAACATTAAATGCCATAGGTGCTTTTTTAGCATAACATTAAATGCCGTAGGTGCTTTTTTAGCATAACATTAAATGCCATAGGTGCTTTTTTAGCATAACATTAAATGCCATAGGTGCTTTTTTAGCATAACATTAAATGCCATAGGTGCTTTTTTAGCATAACATTAAATGCCGTAGGTGCTTTTTTAGCATAACATTAAATGCTGTAGGTGCTTTTTTAGCATAACATTAAATGCTGTAGGTGCTTTTTTAGCATAACATTAAATGCTGTAGGTGCTTTTTTAGCATAACATTAAATGCTGTAGGTGCTTTTTTAGCATAACATTAAATGCTGTAGGTGCTTTTTTAGCATAACATTAAATGCTGTAGGTGCTTTTTTAGCATAACATTAAATGCCATAGGTGCTTTTTTAGCATAACATTAAATGCTGTAGGTGCTTTTTAGCATAACATTAAATGCCATAGGTGCTTTTTTAGCATAACATTAAATGCTGTAGGTGCTTTTTTAGCATAACATTAAATGCTGTAGGTGCTTTTTTAGCATAACATTAAATGCTGTAGGTGCTTTTTTAGCATAACATTAAATGCTGTAGGTGCTTTTTTAGCATAACATTAAATGCCGTAGGTGCTTTTTTAGCATAACATTAAATGCCGTAGGTGCTTTTTTAGCATAACATTAAATGCCGTAGGTGCTTTTTTAGCATAACATTAAATGCCATAGGTGCTTTTTTAGCATAACATTAAATGCTGTAGGTGCTTTTTTAGCATAACATTAAATGCTGTAGATGCTTTTTTAGCATAACATTAAATGCTAGGTGCTTTTTTAGCATAACATTAAATGCTGTATGTGCTTTTTTAGCATAACATTAAATGCTGTAGGTACTTTTTTAGCATAACATTAAATGCCGTAGGTGCTTTTTTTAGCATAACATTAAATGCCATAGGTGCTTTTTTAGCATAACATTAAATGCTGTAGGTGCTTTTTTAGCATAACATTAAATGCCGTAGGTGCTTTTTTAGCATAATATTAAATGCCATAGGTGCTTTTTTAGCATAACATTAAATGCCATAGGTGCTTTTTTAGCATAACATTAAATGCTGTAGGTGCTTTTTTAGCATAATATTAAATGCCGTGAGTGGTTTTTTAGCATAACATTAAATGCCGTGAGTGGTTTTTTAGCATAACATTAAATGCCGTAGGTGGTTTTTTAG
>CANNZV010002519.1:0-95277 GCA_947561585.1 Caprella mutica
CCCCCGATTTAAATCCTTATTTACCTATATTATTTAATCCTTATTGACACTTTTGTAGTTCATTACTTATTAGACATAAAGTGACCCCGAACCCCCCTGCCAGGTCATTGAACAATCATGATGTGTGCAGTACAACAAACTAGCGGATACAACAAACTACATCAAACAACATTAGCAACTCTCAGTTATTTCTATCTAAGTAGTTCTTCATTTGTTTAACTAGGTAAATAAGGATTAAAAAACAGGGAGGGGGGGGCTCGTGACCGGGGGGGGCTTATGACCTAGGGGGGCTCATGACCGGGGGGGCTCATGACCGGGGGGGCTCTTGACCGGGGGGGCTCTTGACCGTACCCCGTTAGATATAACTTTATAAGACCTGATAGATATAAGACCTAACAGATATACAGTAGCGGGCAAAATATAAGGGTTGGCAAAAACAACTTATCTAAATCTTTAATTTCATAAAAAGTACAAAACACACATTATTGAAATTTTGCATGTATTTTCATATAGAGCTCATATGTATTCGTATGAAATCTCAAAACATTTGGACAAATATTCTAGGAATAGTTCCGTATTTTACTTCAAACACTAAATTTTGCTCTGGTCAAAAGTTAAGTGTAGCCATCATAAACTTTGAATAATTCTTTGCTATATCACTCTAATACATCTTCTACCACAAAATTCTACAAATTTGGAACAATATGAAGGAGTTATCCATCTTCTATTCATCCTCGAGTAATGTCCACAATTCTTCCACATTTCTTGTGTTTCTTCTCTGAGTGCAGTCTCAAATTATTATCCAAACAATCTCAATTCGATTGAGGTCAGGACTCTGTGAAAACCAGCTCATTAGAGCAATTTCTTCATCTTCTAACAGAGTGGTAACATTTTTATCTGAGTAGTAGGGAAGTTGTCCTGCTTGAAACTCTGTGGTTGAGGGTCAGCTGCTTGTTGATAGGGGAGAGTATGATGACGAAAGAGCTGTTTTATACTTCTGCAATAACTCCTCCTCGTAGACGAACAATGGGACCAGGTCCTGCAGAAAAAATGACCTCCAAGACCATCACACTACCTCCTCCAAAATTAACCGTTTTCTTGACGCAGTTCAGAGTTAACATTTCCCCTACTTTACGTTTAATTTGTACTTACCTATAAGAACCAAAGACTTCTATTTTCTTCCATCATCACTAGAATGTACTTTCGACCACTGATCAATCGACCAAACGACATACTCATGACTAAACACAAGTAACACTTTCCGTTTCTTTTTTCAGATTGAAAGTTTCGATGCAGGGACAAATTATTGCAAACCAACTTGTTGAAGTCGAAGCGAAAAAGTAGACTGGGACACCGTACCACCAGACATGACATCTATCTCACGAAAAATTTGACCAGAAGTGTTGAAACTACCTTGCAAGCTACTTTGAAGACTTGCATGATCTTCTCTCAGCAATGCTTTGGGAAGTCTACCATTTGGTTTGGAATCAAAAACTCCATACTGCTTATGTTGAGCCACAATATGTTGCACAATCGTTTTGAACCTTCAAGTTGCAATAGAAATCTCTTGCAACGACAATTAGAGACTGTATCAGAGGGGAAATTTGTGGACATTTCTTGAGGATGAATAGAAGATGATAACTCCTTCATATTGTGCAAAGTTATTAGATTTTTGTGGTAGAAGATGCATTAGAGTGATATAGTAAAGAATTATTCACAAATTATTAAGATAATTGCCAATATCCGCGAATATTTCAAAGTTTATGATGGCTACCCTTAACTTTTGACCAGAGCAAAATTTAGTGTTTGAAGTAAAATATGGAACTATTCCTAGAATATTCGTCCAAATGCTTTGAAATTTCATACGAATACATATGAGCTTTATATGAAAATATATGCAAAATTTCAATAATGTGTGTTTTGTACTTTTTATGAAATTAAAGATTTAGATAAGTTGTTTTTGCCTATTCTTATATTTTGTCCGCTACTATAAGACCTGATATGATATAAGACCTGATAGATAAAAGACCTGATAGATATAAGAACTGATAGATATAAGACCTGATAGATATAAGACTTGATAGATATGAGACCTGATAGATATAAGAACTGATAGATATAAGACCTGATAGATATAAGAACTGATAGATATAAGACCTGATAGATATAAGACCTGATAGATATAAAGCTTATCAGATATAAGACTTGTTAGATATAAGACCTGTTAGATATAAGACCTGGCAGGTATAAGACCTACTATAAGACCTGATAGATATAAGACCTGATAGATATAAGACCTAACAGATATAAGACCTACTATAAGACCTGATAGATATAAGACCTGATAGATATAAGACCTAACAGATATAATACCTGCTATAAGACCTGATAGATATAAGACCTGATAGATATAGGACCTGATAGATATAAGACCTGTTAGGTATAATACCTTATAACTACTGTGCCTATATGTATTGGCTTCATATCGTATTTAAGATATCCTATAGATTGAGTGTTTTATATAATGATTAGTTACAGAATTATTTCATGCCGTTCTTCTTATTACCTTCTCAAAATTGCGGAAGGTTATGTTGTAGGTGGCAACTCAAAAAATATTCAACCAAATGGCCGGAAATTGGTGGGACGATTGGTTATTATCCAGAAACCGGTTGATTGCATTTTGTGATCGATATGGTTAAAGGTCAAGGTCAATTATAACTCAAGAAATATAAAACTAAATGGCCTGAAATTTGGTGCGACGATTGGTCATTATCCAGAAACCGGTTGATTGCATTTTGTGATCGATAGGGTTAAAGGTCAAGGTCAATTATAACTAAAAAAATATTGAACCAAATGGCCTGAAATTTGGTGGGACGCTCTGTCATTGTCCAGGAACCATGCAGTTTATTAAATTTTGGGAGCGATAGGGTCAAAGGTCAAGGTCATTTATAACTCAAAACTATTCAACTAAATTTCGTAAAATTTGGTGGGACGATTGACCAGCACCAAAATGTTCAGTGTTCTGTTATCTTCACTATCATACCGAGAACAAAAAATGTAGTGGCGGCGAATGTATTCAAAATACGAGTAACCGTTGTAGTTAGTTATTGGGAGAAAAGGAAGGTGGGTGGCGTCCTTTAGGCTCAGAACTGTTGTAATTTGGATTACGTATTATTCATCATTTTTTTAACGCTATTTGCAGTTTTATAGAGGATAGCGCTAAGTTTATGGTCTTCAACTACGAGGTCTTAGATTTTGTGTTTGGTAGGCTAGTAGGCGTCATTTACTATCACCTCTTCATTTTCCTCTTCCATCCGTGAGTGAAGCCACCGGTGCTTGTGTCCCTTTTCGTCACATTCCTTGGTAACTGACTGCATTCATCGATTAGCTTTTCTGCATCCATGAGCATTGTCACCGACTGGTGGTAGGTGACTTTGTTCATGGAGCCACTTTCCTTTCTGACTACTTCTTCCAGTCCTTTGTATTTAATTACCTTTTGACGTCAGCGATTTTGCCTTTGGTTCTGAAGCAGACGTTGAACCCCTACTAAGGTAAATAATTATGTTTTTCTTAATTACTATGTTTAGTAATCCTTCAAATTTATTTCATTAGTTGAGAAATATCAAAATGCTGATACCGGTTGGGATATATTTATACCACTACGTTTATATTACAATATAGTATGTATTTTACTATCACCATTTCAATGTAGATAATAATCTGTGAACTCTTTTCCCCAGTGTTCCGCATTATAGTTTATATTGTAGTTCTACACCATCTACAACAATATAAATTGGAGAGGTTAGAAGAAAGCATCTCTGGATGCACGTATTTGTGGTAGGTGTTCTTCAGATTCAGTCATGCAGTGCCACTGAAAAGTTCCGTGTCATTTCAGTACGTGACCGTTACCAGCAGTTACTGAAAGTTGTACTCAGGTAACGGTAGCTAGAGGCGGTGGCGGAAGAGAAGCTACTTCTTTTAGTGATGGTGGCCGGGAGAGTTAGTGGGAGGGGCCAGCTGAGTCTACTCATCTCCAGTCAGTGTTTTGAGGTGTGATAGGAAGGACACTCTTCGCTCCTGCACGTTAAAGCACGTTTTTAACCCACTCAAGCACTCGTCACGCACCACAAAGCCAGATTATTTGTTGTTTCTCCTTCTTCGTACTAGTGTTTTCTCTCTCCGTGTTATAGTATTTGTAACTGCCTACTTTTTAGCGAGATAAATCTCACTCTTTCCGATCGCATTGAAATACTCTCCAAGTGCGGCTTCTCTGACTATACTAACAAGGTAATAAATTGCATTGGCTTTCGCGACAGTGACTGTAGCTGCTCATTGATTGACTTTTAGTGAACCAACACGTTGTCGAACACCTTCTCCACCATGACTGGAGTAGCGAACATCGAACAGAACAATGCTGCCCTGTCGCAGAGCATGGACTCCGTCAACACAGGACTACAGGAAGAAGAGGTGAGCATTACACTGATATTAAGCTCAAAGATTTAGAGGTGAGCACTTACACTGATATTAAACTCAAAGATTTAGAGGTGAGCACTACACTGATATTAAAAGATTTAGAGGTGAGCACTTACACTGATATTAAGCTCAAAGATTTATAGGTGAGCATTACACTGATATTAAGCTTAAAGATTGAGAGGTGAGCATTACACTGATACTAAGCTCAAAGATTTAGAGGTGAGCATTACACTGATACTAAGCTCAAAGATTTAGAGGTGAGCATTACACTGATACTAAGCTCAAAGATTTATAGGTGAGCATTACACTGATACTAAGCTCAAAGATTGAGAGGTGAGCATTACACTGATACTAAGCTCAAAGATTTAGAGGTGAGCATTACACTGATACTAAGCTCAAAGATTTAGAGGTGAGCATTACACTGATACTAAGCTCAAAGATTTAGAGGTGAGCATTACACTGATATTACCCTCTACAAATCATCTAACTAACATATCTACAGTGACTAAAGTACGTGTTGCTGGATGCCATACAAGTGTTGCCTATCTTTTTTGTTTTTATTCTTGTTTGTATAATTTGAAACAATTCATAAATGATTTATTTTTATTACTTAGAGATTCAACTTATATACTTATCCACCCTGTATTCACCTTATCCATCTTATATTCACCTTACCTATCTTGTATTCACCTTACCCATCTTATATTCACCTTACCCATCTTATATTCACCTTACCCATCTTATATTCACCTTACCCATCTTATATTCACCTTTCTCACCCCATTCACCTTTCTCACCTCATTCACCTTAATCAGTAATCACCTTCTATTCACCTCTGGTCGATACATTGATTTCTCCCCTTCACTCTGTGTTATTTAGAGAGGGAAGGAGAGTTGGAAATATGTAATATGTTTTCAGGAGTTGCTCATTAATTATTCCATGTTTTAATTACTTCATTAGGGCTTTACTTTAATGATGTCATTTTAAAGCCTTTGTTATTGTCCCACTTTCTGGACAAGATGTCAAAAACAAAATAATTAAACTTAGAACATGAACTTAAAACACTAATTCTGTAAAATATTATAATTAAATTGAAAAAAGTCCTACCTTATTTAATTTCATTCTATAATTTAAACTTATATGTTGAAATTTATAAACTCCTGTCTCTTTCCCTTGTCTCTTTCCCCTGTCTCTTTCCCCTGTCTCTTTCCCCTGTCTCTTTCCCTTGTCTCTTTCCCCTGTCTCTTTCCCCTGTCTCTTTCCCCTGTCTCTTTCCCTTGTCTCTTTCCCCTGTCTCTTTCCCCTGTATCTTTCCCCCTGTCTCTTTCCCCCTGTCTCTTTCCCCTGTATCTTTACCCCTGTCTCTTTCCCCCTGTCTCTTTCCCCCTGTCTCTTTCCCCCTGTCACTTTCCCCCTGTCTCTTTCCCCCTGTCTCTTTCCCCCTGTCTCTTTCCCCCTGTCTCTTTCCCCTGTATCTTTCCCCCTGTCTCTTTCCCCCTGTCTCTTTCCCCTGTCTCTTTCCCCCTGTCTCTTTCCCCTGTATCTTTCCCCATGTCTCTTTCCCCCTGTCTCTTTCCCCATGTCTCTTCCTCCCTGTCTCTTTCCCCCTGTCTTTTCCCCCATATCTGTAACCCCCTGTCTCTTTTCCCCTGTCTCTTTTCCCTGTCTCTTTTCCCTGTCTCTTTTCCCCTGTCTCTTTTCCCCTGTCTCTTTTCCCTGTCTCTTTTCCCCTGTCTCTTTTCCGTGTCTCTTTTCCCCTGTCTCTTCCTCCCCGTCTCTTCCTCCCTGTCTCTTTCCCCTGTCTCTTTCCCCTGTCTCTTTCCCCCTGTCTCTTTCCCCCTGTCTCTTTCCTCCTGCCCCCCCCCCTTGTCTCTTTCCCCTGTCTCTTTCCCCCTGTCTCTTTCCCCTGTCTCTTTCCCCCTGTCTCTTTCCCTCTGTCTCTTTCCCCTGTCTCTTTCCCCTGTCTGTTTCCCCTTGTTTGTTTCCCCCTGTCTGTTTCTCCCTGTCTGTTTCTCCCTGTCTTTTTCTCCCTGTCTGTTTCTTCCTGTCTGTTTTCCCCTGTCTGTTTCCCCCTGTCTCCCACCACCCCCACAGGGCGTTTCCCCCCAGCGTTCAGTCAAGTGTGTTTCCTAACTCTGACGTCACTCATCATTCAGTAAAATTATTACTCGGTATTTACCACTCATATTTTATTTCTTTAGTTGATACACTCTAAGAAATATTAAAACTCTAAAATTTCTATTTTCTGAAAAAAGTCACAAAATAACTGTTTGATACTTTTTGCCTGTATATGATGGTTATGCATTATAGTTTAAAATAAAATAACTAGATTTTGTTCGGTTTATCGGTTCGTGTCGGTAATTGATACTTCCCCCCCCCCCTCTCTCCACCCCAATAATTAAAATCAGTTCTATTTTATTGATTGGTTTGTTTTATTATTTATGATCACTGTAGTGTATTTTGTATTTTAATTAACACATTACCAATCAAACAGGTAACTCTTTTACCTGTGTTACCTGTTATACAGGGGCAGGTGTGAGAGAATATACAGCAACACATGTGTAGCAGGTGTGCTCCAAATACACCTGTCATTGCTATTGTTGGTGCTATTGTTAGTGCTATTGTTGGTGATATTGTTGGTGCTGTTGTTGGTGCTGTTGTTGGTGCTGTTGTTGGTGCTGTTGTTGGTGCTGTTGTTGGTGCTATTGTTGGTGCTATTGTTGGTGCTATTGTTGGTGTTGTTGGTGCTGTTGTTGCTGCTATTGTTGGTGCTATTGTTGGTGCTGTTGTTGGTGTAGTTCTGACAGTAGCAGGTTTCATAGAAAAATTGAAGGCTTAGACGAATTTTTTCAGGTTTCAAAGAACAGTTGTGGGTTTGGCAGAACAATTTCAGGTTTGATCCAACTCTTGTTAGTTTTAGACAAAGGAAGTGGGTTCAGTCGAATGACGTCATTGGATTAATGTTGTGTTCTGATAGTTAAGGTTTGAACGAGAGAAAAGTGAGTTGCCAATTCGTATTATTGAGATGCCAAGTACTGAATTATTAATCCAGATGGTTGTATTGGTATATGTTGCCACATAGGAAGTGTTTTATTCATTGGAAATGTGGTTAACCGTTACTATATCGTGCATTAGACAAATTTTAATAGATTTAGAAGTATGAGAGATTCCTCTCTTCTAGAAATGAGAGGAGTGTGAGACTCCTCTCTTCTATAATTGAGAGGAGTGTGATAGACTCCTCTCTTCTAGAAATGAGAGGAGTGTGAGACTCCTCTCTTCTATAAATGAGAGGAGTGTGATAGATTCCTCTCTTCTATAAATGAGAGGAGTGTGAGAGATTCCTCTCTTCTATAAATGAGAGGAGTGTGAGAGACTCCTCTCTTCTATAAATGAGAGGAGTGTCATAAGAATCCTTTCTTCTATAAATGAGAGGAGTGTGAGAGACTCCTCTCTTTTATAAATGAGAGGAGTGTGAGAGACTCCTCTTTTCTATAATTGAGAGGAGTGTGACAGACTCCTCTCTTCTATAAATGAGAGGAGTGTGAGAGACTCCTCTCTTCTATAAATGAGAGGAGTGTGATAAGACTCCTTTCATCTATAAATGAGAGGAGTGTGAAAAAAACTCCTCTTTTCTATAAATGAGAGTAATGTGAGTGACCCCTCTACTTTTACTCCTCTCTTATAGAATTCTGAATCCATATTCATTCACATCTTATGTTGCAACATAATTGGGTTTGGCAGAATGAATCTTATTCTTTGCTATTAGAAATCATTCAAACCTGTGAGTGAAAAAAATACTTATTTGTAACATGAACAGTTCGTATAGATCCGGTATTGAATACATTTTGAAATAAAATTGACCATTAAATGTCACATGTCAGCGCATTCTCTTAAAACGGGTTTAGACGAAAACATTTGCCGCTTCCTGCCAAACCTCTATATTCATATAAGATGACTTCATGCATTTTTCGAACTCCGATCGGCTAAATTCATATTTTTTTGTATTCACCAATGTGTAGTCTTGCATATACGATACTTCAAACAAGTGCTCAATCTCTTATTGGAGCTTAATTCAGTTGAGAATCCCTGATTCGGCCAAACCTAATTTTTTGTAAAAAATGATATCTGATTGAGAAATTAAAAGAATTCCTACGTTGAAAGTGTTAAGCCCATGTACTTGAAACTTTAACAAAACTTGTATCATGGAGTAATCTAGTATAGATAAATATTTCATGGCATTCCATGGCTTCCCTTTCGAAATATTCACAAAATATCAAAAAGTTCAAATCACTCTTCCAGGTGAAGATAGAAGCCAAGAGAAGGCCTAATAATGTTAGATCGCATTTTTTGGAAAAATTGAGATCAATTAAAAAGCTTTTGATATATAATGATATGTAAAGTGTTACCTAATTATGAATATTAAGAAAAGAGAGCTCTATCTATGTACCATACGTGTTTTTGAGGGCTTTTTATAACGAAGTTCTGAAAGGGAAAAAAGGTTTAGCCGAAAATTCATTTTAGAATTGCTTAAAATGATATAATAGAAGGTGAAGCGTCGCAAATTTCATATACTATTATGTATCTTAACCCATTCTATCAATTGACACAAACAACACCTCACTAGAATAAGTTTTTAAGGTACTTATCGCTCCATTTATTAAATTCGTCCAGACCCACCATTTTGTCAGAGCCTGTTGTTATTGTTGGTGCTATTGTTGGTGCTATTGTTGGTGCTGTTGTTGGTGTTATTGTTGGTGTTATTGTTGGGGCTATTGTTGGTGATTTTGTTGGTGCTATTGTTGGTGCTGTTGTTGGTGTTATTGTTGGTGTTATTGTTGGTGTTATTGTTGGTGTTACTGTTGGGGCTATTTTTGGTGCTATTGTTGGTGCAATTGTTGGTGCTGTTGTTGGTGTTATTGTTGGTGTTATTGTTGGTGTTATTGTAACAATAGCACCATTATACTTGTTGGTGTTATTGCTATTGTTGGTGCTATTGTTGGTGCTATTGTTGGTACTATTGCTGGTGCTATTGCTTGTGCTATTGTTGGTGCTATTGTTGGTGATATTGTTGGTGTTATTGCTTGTGCTATTGTTGGTGTTATTGTTGGTGCTATTGCTTGTGCTATTGTTGGTGCTATTGTTGGTGCTATTGTTGGTTCTATTGCTGGTGCTATTGTTGGTGCTATTGTTGGTGCTATTTTTTTTAATTATGAATTTGTTTTTAATTTTATGAAAATATAAACTTCGTATATACCTAATTCTAGATTGAAAAGTTGAATTAGCACGTCAGTGTGAAGAGATGTCTCACCCCTCCATTCAGGGAAATAAAACATTCATTGTGAACAAAAATGTTAATTGATTCTTTTTCGCATATCATTTTTCCTAGAGAATATCAATATCAAGTATATCAAATTTGTTACCATTAACTTGTACATGGAGGGTGTCCTTATTTTGGGACAGTAATGTGTAGATGTGGCACATCAGCAAAGTTAAAGTTGAGCATCCTTTTTAAGTATAGGTGCAATTTTTAATAATGTATTTTATGTATTTTAGGAATTGATTTCAAAAAAGACACTCATTCTACCCAATCAGGTCACATTTTTACGCTATAGAAATTGAAGTTTATTTACTATTCGATGTCAATGTATATTTACAAAATGGACCTAAACAATTGTGTCTGTAAAACCCATTTTTGAAGAAGAAAAAAAAATGTGTTTATTTTTATTGAACAAAATAATTTCGATTGTTGAAGTCTATTTATACATTTGAGATGAAATCAATTAATAGATAATTATTAAACTATATTATACTGCAACTTCATCACAACTAACTATAGTAAGGCCAATGTTTTACAGAGGTTAAGACGGAAAAGATTAGCAAACATTTTTCTCTTATCCCTTCACTTCCTTCTTATTTTATGGGCTTGAAATGCCACTGTAAATTAAAGGCCTGATCACTATAATATCTTTATTTCATTTTTCATTTAGAAAGACAATACTTCTCCATTAAAAACAAGAAACATGAAATTAAGTTTAAAATTATAATCATACTATGATATTATGATGTTTAATTCGTATTAATTTGTTACATTAAATAGGGTAACTTACGAGTTACCGATCAGTTATACAATTCGAATACGTAAGAAGAAAGTGTATAAATATTATTATTTATCTTTTATTTTGATTTGGTATCCTTGATACCTGCAGGTATCAAGGATACCAAATCAAATTCACAACCCACCCTATTGTGAATTTATCCGAAATAGAAAAAATCTTTTTCAAAAAAGAAGATCACTCTGACATTTTCTTTACGAGTTTCATTATTTTTGACAGATTTCTCAATAGGAAGGTTTTACATCTATAACGTTTGACAGTTTCAAATTAGGGAAGTAAAACAGTAGGCCTATATAAACCAGTGAATATAAATGGAAATAAATACTCAAGGTACAGTCGAACAAAACTGTATCTCTAATTTTTTTGATAGTTTACTAATTTTACATTTCCAAAAAGAAACTGTAGATATTTTAAAATTAATCTAGGCACACGATGACAAATTTGTAAGACTTGAAAATGATAGGAAATTAAAAGAACTTTGATTTATGAAATTAACAACATGGTAGACTCTTTTCTTTGATAGCACGTATATAGTTATTTATGAAATATCGCTTGTATGCATTGATGATGTTAGTATTACGTAAAGGTAATTAGTATGGTAACTGATAGTAGTTATGTAAGCACTCTATTATGATGTCACTTAATTGGAGAGTTAATACAGTAATGAATAAATAAAGTTGATTGTAAAGGGATGAAATAATTAATTAAAAAAAATTGTGTGGTCAAGTGTTTTTATTTATTTAAAAACAACATGGATACATTTTTTTAAATTATCGAACACTTGGAAGAAATAATGGCCATTTTAATTACCTTTGTTTATTCCTTATAATTAGAATTCGGTCTCCAAGAAATAAATCTTTTACTGAAGCTATAATTAAAGTGTTCTATGAACATATTTATACAAAAAACATACTTTACATAGAAAAAATAGTGAATAGAATGCTTCTGATAGACATACTCAATATTGTGTGGCTACTCTATTAATATTAAATATATAAATTGCTGCTAATGATACTATTAGGCACCAATCTGAAAGAAATATGAATTATTTGTTAACTTTAATTATACTTCATAATGTTATTGATGCAGAAAAAGAACCTTCCTGTATTTAAAATTTAAATACTTTTCCCATGTATGATTTTAGGCTGAAATTTTTTTAATGCGATTATCTTCTTGAGGAAGAATTCTGCACAGTTTCCAGAGGGTATTCTTCACAGAGTATTCTTCACTGAGTATTCTACACAGAGTATTCTTCACTGAGTATTCTACACAGAGTATTCTTCACTGAGTATTCTTCACTGAGTATTCTTCACAGAGTATTCTTCACAGAATATTCTTCACTGAGTATTCTACACAGAGTATTCTACACAGAGTATTCTACACAGAGTATTCTACACAGAGTATTCTACACAGAGTATTCTACACAGAGTATTCTACACAGAGTATTCTACACAGAGTATTCTACACAGAGTATTCTACACAGAGTATTCTACACAGAGTATTCTACACAGAGTATTCTACACAGAGTATTCTACACAGAGTATTCTACACAGAGTATTCTACACAGAGTATTCTACACAGAGTATTCTACACAGAGTATTCTACACAGAGTATTCTACACAGAATATTCTACACAGAGTATTCTACACAGAGTATTCTTCACAGAGTATTCTACACAGAGTATTCTTCACAGAGTATTCTACACAGAGTATTCTTCACAGAGTATTCTACACAGAGTATTCTTCACAGAGTATTCTTCCCAGTCTTCCATTTCTTCAGAGTATTCTTCACAGAGTATTCTTCAAGTCTTCCATATCTTCAGAGTATTCTTCAAGTCTTCCATATCTTCAGAGTATTCTTCAAGTCTTCCATATCTTCAGAGTATTCTTCCCAGTCTTCCATATCTTCAGAGGGGTCGGTTCAAATTGGCTTAGTTTGTTAGTCGGCAGATAAAAATGGCAATTTCAGAAATAGGAGAAAAAAAAGGAATAACCACAAGAGGGAAAACTATTGCCTGGGGGAAAATATCACTTGGGGGAAAATATCACTTGGGGAAAATATCACTTGGGGAAAATATCACTTGGGGAAAATATCACTTAGGGTTAGAATATCACTTGGGGGGAAATATCACTTGGGGATAATATCACTTGGGGGAAAATATCACTTGGAGGAAAATATCACTTGGGGAAAATATCACTTGGGGGGAAATATCACTTGGGGGAAAATATCACTTGGGGGAAAATATCACTACGGGGAAAATATCACTTGGGGGAAAATATCACTTGGGGGAAAATATCACTACGGGAAAAATATCACTTGGAGTAAAATATCACTTGGAGTAAAATATCACTTGGGGTAAAATATCACTTGGGGTAAAATATCACTTGGGGGAAAATATCACTTGGGGGAAAATATCACTTGGGGGAAAATATCACTTGGGGGGAAATATCACTTGGGGAAAAATATCACTTGGGGGAAAATATCACTTGAGGGAAAATATCACTTGGGGGAAAATATCACTTGGGGAAAAATATCACTTGGGGGAAAATATCACTTGGGGGATAATATCACTTGGGGGAAAATATCACTTGGGGGATAATATCACTAGGGGATAATATCACTTGAGGGAAAATATCACTTGGGTGATAATGTTACTTGGGGGATAAATCACTTGGGGGAAAATATCACTTGGGGTAAAATATCACTTGGGGTAAAATATCACTTGGGGAATAAAATCACTTGGGGGAAAATATCACTTGGGGAATAATATCACTTGGGGGAAAATATCACTTGTGGGATATTATCACTTGGGGATAATATCACTTGAGGGAAAATATCACTTGGGGGAAAATATCACTTGGGGATAATATCACTTGGAGGAAAATATCACTTGGGGGATAATATCACTTGGGAGAAAATATCACTTGGGGGATAATATCACTTGGGGATAATATCACCTGGGGGAAAATATCACTTGGGGGAAAATATCACTTGGGGGATAATATCACTTGGGGGATAATATCACTTGGGGGAAAATATCACTTGGGGGAAAATATCACTTGAGGGATAATATCACTTGGGAGAAAATATCACTTGGGGGATAATATCACTTGGGGATAATATCACTTGGGGGAAAATATCACTTGGGGGAAAATATCACTTGGGGGATAATATCACTTGGGGATAATATCACTTGGGGGAAAATATCACTTGGGGGAAAATATCACTTGAGGGATAATATCACTTGGGAGAAAATATCACTTGGGGGATAATATCACTTGGGGATAATATCACTTGGTGGAAAATATCACTTGGGGGATAATATCACTTGGGGGATAATATCACTTGGGGAAAAATATCACTTGAGGGAAAATATCACTTGTGGGAAAATATCACTTGGGGAAAAATATCACTTGGGGGATAATATCACTTGTGGGATAATATCACTTGGGGGAAAATATCACTTGGGGTAAAATATCACGTGGGTGATAATGTTACTTGGGGGATAATGTCACTTGGGGGAAAATATCACTTGGGGTAAAATATCACTTGGGGTAAAATATCACTTGGGGAATAAAATCACTTGGGGAAAAATATCACTTGGGGAATAATATCACTTGGGGGAAAATATCACTTGTGGGATATTATCACTTGGGGATAATATCACTTGAGGGAAAATATCACTTGGGGGAAAATATCACTTGGGGATAATATCACTTGGGGGAAAATATCACTTGGGGGATAATATCACTTGGGAGAAAATATCACTTGGGGGATAATATCACTTGGGGATAATATCACTTGGGGGAAAATATCACTTGGGGGAAAATATCACTTGGGGGATAATATCACTTGGGGATAATATCACTTGGGGAAAAATATCACTTGGGGGAAAATATCACTTGAGGGATAATATCACTTGGGAGAAAATATCACTTGGGGGATAATATCACTTGGGGATAATATCACTTGGGGGAAAATATCACTTGGGGGAAAATATCACTTGGGAGATAATATCACTTGGGGATAATATCACTTGGGGGAAAATATCACTAGGGGGAAAATATCACTTGAGGGATAATATCACTTGGGAGAAAATATCACTTGGGGGATAATATCACTTGGGGATAATATCACTTGGGGGAAAATATCCCTTGGTGGATAATATCACTTGGGGGATAATATCACTTGGGGATAAAATCACTTGGGGGAAAATATCACTTGGGGAAAAATATCACTTGGGGGATAATATCACTTGTGGGAAAATATCACTTGGGGGAAAATATCACTTGGGGGATAATATCACTTGTGGGATAATATCACTTGGGGGAAAATATCACTTGGGGGAAAATATCACTTGGGGGAAAATATCACTTGGGGGATAATATCACTTGTGGGATAATATCACTTGTGGGATAATATCACTTGTGGGAAAATATCACTTTCCTCAATTCCCTTTTCCTTACAATTCGTCTAATTCATTTTATCCTATTCAACCTAAAATATTTGGATACATTTTTGATATCATTCCTGTAAAAATTTACACTATTCATCATATATCAGCCACTAATTTCTATTAGGGTTGCCATATCTCTAGTTGCATAAAGAAAAAAAAACCTATTACTATTTTATTTCTCATTCACAATAACATCAGTGCAAGACTTAGTCCAGAGGAAGTCTAAGACACTTATTTCGGTTTGTGTTGAATTTCATTCATCAAATAATGATTTTCATTTATTAAATAATGATTTTCATTCATTAAATAATGATTTTCATTCATTAATAATGATTTTCATTCATTAAATAATGATTTTCATTCATTAAATAATGATTTTCATTCATTAAATAATGATTTTCATTCATCAAATAATATTTTTCTTTCATCAAATAATGATTTTCTTTCATCAAATAATGATTTTCTTTCATCAAATAATGATTTTCTTTACTTAAATAATGATTTTCATTCATTAAATAATGATTTTCATTCATTAAATAATGATTTTCATTTATTAAATAATGATTTTCATTCATTAAATAATGATTTTCATTCATTAAATAATGATTTTCTTTACTTAAATAATGATTTTCATTCATTAAATAATGATTTTCTTTACTTAAATAATGATTTTCATTCATTAAATAATGATTTTCATTCATTAAATAATGATTTTCTTTCGTAAAGATGAGTAATGAAACACAAGTAATAGAAATTTACGCAATTTTCTTTTCTCCCACAAGACTTACTATTACCCACATTAGTCTAACCACCCACATCCCCATATTAATGTGAATATAATGCTATATCAGCTGCTAGGACTCAGTCTACCAGGAGTTGGTGCAATTAGTTATTTTTTGCCTCGGATGAGCTTTATGGAAGCGATGAGTACCGCTAAGATATTCCCACACAAGTGAAATGAGGAGAAACTGTTGTACTATCAGAGAAAAGAGTCACTGTGATGATGTACTGTCAGAGAAAAGAGTCACTGTGATGATGTATTATCACAGAGAAGAGTCACTGGAGAGATGTACTATCAGAGAAAAGAGTCACTGTGATGATGTACTATCAGAGAAAAGAGTCACTGTGATGATGTACTGTCAGAGAAAAGAGTCACTGTGATGATGTACTATCAGAGAAAAGAGTCACTGTGATGATGTACTGTCAGAGAAAAGAGTCACTGTGATGATGTACTATCAGAGAAAAGAGTCACTGTGATGATGTACTATCAGAGTAAAGAGTCACTGTGATGATGTACTATCAGAGAAAAGAGTCACTGTGATGATGTACTATCAGAGAAAAGAGTCACTGTGATGATGTACTATCAGAGAAAAGAGTCACTGTGATGATGTACTATCAGAGAAAAGAGTCACTTTGATGATGTACTATCAGAGAAAAGAGTCACTGTGATGATGTACTATCAGAGAAAAGAGTCACTGTGATGATGTACTATCAGAGAAAAGAGTCACTGTGATGATGTACTATCAGAGAAAAGAGTCACTGTGATGATGTACAATCAGAGAAAAGAGTCACTGTGATGATGTACTATCAGAGAAAAGAGTCACTGTGATGATGTACTATCAGAGAAAAGAGTCACTGTGATGATGTACTGTCAGAGAAAAGAGTCACTGTGATGATGTACTATCAGAGAAAAGAGTCACTGTGATGATGTACTATCAGAGAAAAGAGTCACTGTGATGATGTCTATCAGAGAAAAGAGTCACTGTGATGATGTACTATCAGAGAAAAGAGTCACTGTGATGATGTACTATCAGAGAAAAGAGTCACTGTGATGATGTACTGTCAGAGAAAAGAGTCACTGTGATGATGTACTATCAGAGAAAAGAGTCACTGTGATGATGTATTATCAGAGAAAAGAGTCACTGTGATGATGTACTATCAGAGAAAAGAATCACTGTGATGATGTACTATAAGAGAAAAGAGTCACTGTGATGATGTACTGTCAGAGAAAAGAGTCACTGTGATGATGTACTATCAGAGAAAAGAATCACTGTGATGATGTACTATCAGAGAAAAGAGTCACTGTGATGATGTACTGTCAGAGAAAAGAGTCACTGTGATGATGTACTATCAGAGAAAAGAGTCACTGTGATGATGTACTGTCAGAGAAAAGAGTCACTGTGATGATGTACTATCAGAGAAAAGAGTCACTGTGATGATGTACTATCAGAGTAAAGAGTCACTGTGATGATGTACTATCAGAGAAAAGAGTCACTGTGATGATGTACTATCAGAGAAAAGAGTCACTGTGATGATGTACTATCAGAGAAAAGAGTCACTGTGATGATGTACTATCAGAGAAAAGAGTCACTTTGATGATGTACTATCAGAGAAAAGAGTCACTGTGATGATGTACTATCAGAGAAAAGAGTCACTGTGATGATGTACTATCAGAGAAAAGAGTCACTGTGATGATGTACTATCAGAGAAAAGAGTCACTGTGATGATGTACAATCAGAGAAAAGAGTCACTGTGATGATGTACTATCAGAGAAAAGAGTCACTGTGATGATGTACTATCAGAGAAAAGAGTCACTGTGATGATGTACTGTCAGAGAAAAGAGTCACTGTGATGATGTACTATCAGAGAAAAGAGTCACTGTGATGATGTACTATCAGAGAAAAGAGTCACTGTGATGATGTCTATCAGAGAAAAGAGTCACTGTGATGATGTACTATCAGAGAAAAGAGTCACTGTGATGATGTACTATCAGAGAAAAGAGTCACTGTGATGATGTACTGTCAGAGAAAAGAGTCACTGTGATGATGTACTATCAGAGAAAAGAGTCACTGTGATGATGTATTATCAGAGAAAAGAGTCACTGTGATGATGTACTATCAGAGAAAAGAATCACTGTGATGATGTACTATAAGAGAAAAGAGTCACTGTGATGATGTACTGTCAGAGAAAAGAGTCACTGTGATGATGTACTATCAGAGAAAAGAATCACTGTGATGATGTACTATCAGAGAAAAGAGTCACTGTGATGATGTACTATCAGAGAAAAGAATCACTGTGATGATGTACTATCAGAGAAAAGAGTCACTGTGATGATGTACTATCAGAGAAAAGAATCACTGTGATGATGTACTATCAGAGAAAAGAGTGTCTGACTCTTTTCTCTGATAGTACATCATCACAGGTACATTTTTTCTGATAGTACATCTCTTTTCTCACCACAATAGTTCCCATAGGAAGAATACCTAATTTTGATGGATTTGAGATAGTTCTTCTTCTCTCTCTTGAACTGTGTCCCATTATTCATATCCTTTCCATTCAAATAAACTAATATACTTCCATGTTATTCTGAACATGAATTATTCCGCAAAGAATCATCTTGAGAATATAATGTATCAGGTAGAATAGCTATGATACTGTAAAGGGCCGTACACACATGTAGGGTTTTTTAAGTCTTTCCACCAGACTTTTAACTTAGCTCCTCCTACTTTTTCCACGAGAATATAAGAAAAAACGATATAATTATTATTTATTTTAGTTAGTATCGATGATACCTGCAAGTAGGAGGAGCTTAGCAAAAAGTCTGATGGAAAGACTTAAAAAACCCTACGTGTGTACGGCCATTAATGATATCTATATCAAACCCCCTACATTTGGCAGTGGAATTTTCTTCGCTAGGCCGAAGCGTGTTCTTTTCTCCTGGGATTTTCCCCTCTGAAAACACTCTTGGCTGTCCCCTCTGAACAAATGTTAGTCCATCCTCCCCAAACCCCTCGAAACACCCCTCTGCAAGACCACCAGAAACAGTGACTTGATCTGATGGTAAGAAAATAGGGTTAAAAGAGACAACCTAACTACAACCACCTGAATTTTAGGAAGAAACCATTTTATTTAGTAAAAATCTGTAAAAAATTTTTTGTAAAATTTAAAAAAAAAATTTATTCAAAATTTATTCTTTTCAAACCACTGTGGCATTATAGGTTTCATTTTATTATTATATCTTTATTAGCAATATTAATATCAGCCCTTAGTATTGATTCTATTTATTTTTATTTTATATTTATCTTTTGTTTCCGCTGAATAGTAATTATTTATTTGTATATTATAGCTCCCTAGCTACAATCCACCCATGTTACCTATAGAGTGATCGGTACACTCTTGACCCTCACATCTAGCTACTTTCTGATACAGTGACTCTCTTCACTGTCACTGTACAGTGACTCTTTACTCAGTCACTGTAGAGATGCAGGTCAGGGTAACTATATAACCATATTACCTATACTTGTACTGGCAAATAAATGGTAATACTATATATATAATTAATGTAATAAAAGATAGACACAATGTAAAACATAACGTATGAATATTATCATATATATTTAGTCCTAATAATATTTATTAATTTAAAATATACCTATAGAATTAAATATTTAGTATATCTACCGTGAAAGAGTGTTATTATTTTTATAAGGAATTTACTTTTCTTAATAGGAGAATCAAGGTTATTAATTATAACAAATGACTATGTATATTACATATGTACTGTATATATTATTTATATGTGTTTGATATATATTATTTATATGTCTGTGACATATATCAGAAATGTGTATGATATATATTGTCTCTTGTGAGTAGAATTAGTATAATAAATAAAGCTCATTGGTTATTGCAATAAATCAATGTTAAATGCAATAAAGTATCTAGTGATACTGTATCTAGTGATACTGTATCTAGTGATACTGTATCTAGTGATACTGTATCTAATGATACTGTATCTAATGATACTGTATCTAGTGATACTGTATCTAGTGATACTGTATCTAATGATACTGTATCTAATGATACTGTATCTAGTGATACTGTATCTAATGATACTGTATCTAATGATAACTGTATCAATGATACTGTATCTAGTGATACTGTATCTAGTGATACTGTATCTAGTGATACTGTATCTAGTGATACTGTATCTAGTGATACTGTATCTAGTGATACTGTATCTAATGATACTGTATCTAATGATACTGTATCTAGTGATTACTGTATCTAATGATACTGTATCTAGTGATACTGTATCTAATGATAACTGTATCTAATGATACTGTATCTAATGATACTGTATCTAGTGATACTGTATCTAGTGATACTGTATCTAATGATACTGTATCTAATGATACTGTATCTAATGATACTGTACTAATGATACTGTATCAATGATACTGTATCTAGTGATACTGTATCTAGTGATACTGTATCTAGTGATACTGTATCTAGTGATACTGTATCTAATGATACTGTATCTAATGATACTGTATCTAATGATACTGTATCTAGTGATACTGTATCTAGTGATACTGTATCTAATGATACTGTATCTAATGATACTGTATCTAATGATACTGTATCTAATGATACTGTATCTAATGATAACTGTATCAATGATAATGTATCTAATGATAACTGTATCAATGATACTGTATCTAATGATACTGTATCTAATGATACTGTATCTAATGATAACTGTATCAATGATAATGTATCTAATGATAACTGTATCAATGATACTGTATCTAATGATACTGTATATACTGTATCTTTTAACCATATAGGTTTATAACATACGTTTGCTCAAGGTTACTTAACAACTATCACTTATTTTTCACTGTTTTCTTTATTATATAGTATACTATTTACCCTTACTACTATATTTAAATAGATATATCAATTTTACTCATATTCTTAATCTTTTAATATTTGTACATTTTGTATGTTCCTTATACTTACTTTGTCTAAGATGTTCTATTCTGCTTTTGTATATGTTATATATAAAGTACGAGATACTGTTAGTCATGTATTTAGCGGAGAAAGTGCTGAGTCACGCTGTTCAGTTCTCGAGAAGAAACGAAGGAACTTACGTCAAAATCTTTGAATTTGGAAGAAAAGTAATACGGTATATTTTGGCCAACGGAAATAACGGATACTGCTACGGTATCTTGGATACAATTGTAGCAGATATCATTGCTGAGGTATCTTGGATACGATTGTAATTGGATATCACTGCTACGGTAACTGGGATACGATTGTAGCGGATATCATTGCTAAGGTATCTTGGATACGATTGTAACGGATATAATTGTTAAGGTATCTTGGATACAATTATTATCGTAGTGGATGACATTACTCAGGTAACTTGGATACGATTCTAACAAGTACTGCTACGGTATCTTGGATACATTAAAATTTATGTGACTTATTAAGAAATTAATAATTGAAATAATGAGGATTTATGTTATCAAAATAAAAGATTTAATGTATTTTTTACATTCAAATTAAAGAATATAGGAAGTTTTCATGAAGTAAAGAATTAAGTAGCTGATACAATAAACTATGGAATTCAATTTAAATTAGTCTATATTTTTAAAATAAAATGATTATAAAAAAAACTGATTGGTATTCTTTAAAAAAGAAGAAGTACAAAGGACTTGCGGATAGAAACAAAAGAGTTAAGGAGCTAATTTGGTGAAGAATTTAGTCACTTAAGTGCGTCTAAACAAGTTATCATTAGCAATTGCTTTTAACAAGATAATCTATTGTGAATGAAGTACACTTAGTGAATGTCTAAGTAACACTAGGCATTATAAGTAACAGGAAGGTGCACTTTACTTACATAGGGTAAAGGGAAAATGATCATATGAGAATTATTTACCGGGTGATAAAATTTAGTAGGTTTTTATTTTTAAAAAGGCGTCAAAATTTTGAAATGTAGTCACTGTCTTTTCCATCCGGTATTTAAGTCGCATTATAATGAAATCTTCTATAGTGAATGTATAGTCTAGGACTCCAGAGTAATGAACTACCCTGTGTAGTGAACAAATTTACTTTAGTCTGTCATAAAATATGGCAATTAGTTTTCTTTTAAAGTTGATGGCGATTCATGGCAAACTAAAGTAATTTTTTTTTCACTATAGAGGCCACTTCCTTATTCAAGACTCTACATTCACTATACAGGATGTCATTATAGAGGAGTTCTTCTGTAAAACCCATTTTTATGCCCTATTTTTTAAAATCACTATCAAGTGATTTAAAATGATCACGTGATCTCCTCAACAAATATAGTCATTTAATTAAATAATCAGTAAATTCCTATTGTAAATCCGTATTAGGTATTTTTAAGAGAACTTTAACAAAATTCAATGTTTTCAATGGAAACATTCAAACATCATTATTTCAACATCAAGCTGTAATGTAGTTTGTTGTACCCGCTATTTTGTTGAACTGCACACTTTATGATTGTTTAGTGACCTGGTACAGATATTGGATCTTTCCAGTTTCTGTAATATTTTTTTTATTTATTACTTTAATGCTTATATTTGTTTATCATGGGATGTGCCGCCCACTGCACCTCCCCCCCCCCCCTTCTGCACCAGGTCATTAAACAATCATGAAGTGTGCCGTACAACAAACTAGCGGATACATCAAACTACATTACGGTGATTTATGTTGAGAGGCAATTTATAATTCCGAGACTGAAATTTCCGGCCACCATACAGTATATACAAACACACCTGTATACTGTGTATCCATACAGTGTATACAAACACACCTGTATACTGTGTATCTATACAGTGTATACAAACACACCTGTATACTGTGTATCCAAACAGTGTATACAAACACACCTGTATACTGTGTATCTATCTATACAGTGTATACAAACACACCTGTATACTGTGTATCTATACAGTATATACAAACACACCTGTATACTGTGTATCCATACAGTGTATACAAACACACCTGTATACTGTGTATCTATACAGTGTATACAAACACACCTGTATACTGTGTATCCAAACAGTGTATACAAACACACCTGTATACTGTGTATCTATCTATACAGTGTATACAAACACACCTGTATACTGTGTATCTATACAGTGTATACAAACACACCTGTATACTGTGTATCCAAACAGTGTATACAAACACACCTGTATACTGTGTATCTATCTATACAGTGTATACAAACACACCTGTATACTGTGTATCCATACAGTGTGTACAAACACACCTGTATACTGTGTATCCAAACAGTGTATACAAACACACCTGTATACTGTGTATCCATACAGTGTGTACAAACACACCTGTATACTGTGTATCCATCCTTACAGTATCCGTATACACCTGTATTCATACACACCTGTATACTGTATATGTGTATCCATACAGTTCACAGTCAGTCACGCTCAGTCAAGCGCATATCCACTCGCCAGGCGATACCCACACAGAAATTAGATGCGGCGATACACTCCCTTTGTGAGATGCAGAAAATAGCTTACAAACATTTTAATGTTTTTATTTATTTCAATAATGAATGTTAGGGTAAGCTCCGAGTTATCAATCGGTTCCACATTTTCGATCACATTAGATATTTAATTCAACATTTTAATTGGTATCCTTGATACCTACATGTATCATGGATACCAATTAATTTTGTTGTAATTGCTTTGTTTTTTCAATTAACATACATAAAAATCATTTCACTTTATATTTACTGGTTACAAAACATCAAATGTTAAATGTAACAAAAAATTAAAAGATGAAATTCCTATTGAAGTACATTTTAATTTAGGTAAGAAATGTAGGAAAAAACAAATAACACTTAAAAATTACCTATACTAATTTCAGTACATGTACCTTGTTTCTATAATAATACTCTATTTATCTTCAACATTCGGTACCTACTAATCACAATTAATATTATCGTAATGCTAATTAATAACTTGCTAATTACAGGTGTAACTTTCAATAGCAAACGCCAGGTGTTGTGAATTATTTCTATTATACCAATTACTGCACTTGTCTATTTACACTAATTAATTTAAATGTATTTAATATTTGTTGCAAGATATGTCCCTAACCGTATCTTCTTTTCCAGCAGGTCAGTGTTCACTGAGGTCAGAGGCAGGGGTATCTTTTTCAATTAAGGTAATAAGTTGGTTAGGATTGAATGGAAAAGATTTGCTCTCTAGTACCGAGTAACAGTGTACTTTGTAGGTGATAAAGGACTCTTAGTACTTTGTAGGTGATGAAGGACTCTTAGTACTTAGTACTTAGTACCTGTATCTATACACACGCATACACCTATACAGTATACATACCTACACACACATAGACAGTATACACCTATACGTATACAGTATACATACCTACACACACATAGACAGTATACACCTATACGTATACAGTATACATACCTACACACACATAGACAGTATACACCTATACGTATACAGTATACATACCTACACACACATAGACAGTATACACCTATACGTATACAGTATACATACCTACACACACATAGACAGTATACACCTATACGTATACAGTATACATACCTACAAACACATAGACAGTATACACCTATACGTATACAGTATACATACCTACACACACATAGACAGTATACACCTATACGTATACAGTATACATACCTACACACACATAGACAGTATACACCTATACCTATACAGTATACATAACTACACACACATAGACAGTATACACCTATACGTATACAGTATACATACCTACACACACATAGACAGTATACACCTATACGTATACAGTATACATACCTACACACACATAGACAGTATACACCTATACGTATACAGTATATGTACATACCTACACACACATAGACAGTATACACCTATACGTATACAGTTCACATACCTACACACACATAGACAGTATACACCTATACGTATACAGTATACATAACTACACACACATAGACAGTATACACCTATACCTATACAGTATATATAACTACACACACATAGACAGTATACACCTATACGTATACACAAACGCATATCTACACATACACACACGCGTATCACCTGCCGTTTCTTCAGCTGCTCTTAACACCATAGGGGCTACAGTAAAGTACTTTACAACGCTAAAGTACTTTACTGTAGTACAATTGTACTACAGTGAAGTACTTTACTAGAGTACATCAGTAAAGTGGTCTAGTAAAGTTGCGTAAAGTAGTAAAGTACTGTACTAATTAGTCCCATTCCTCTTCACTAGTGACTAAAGTGACTACCACAGTGACTACAGTGACTGATAAGTCCCATGGCACATTCTCCAGTGACTGATAAGTCCCATGGCACATTCTCCAGTGACTGATAAGTCCCATGGCACATTCTCCAGTGACTGATAAGTCCCATGGCACATTCTTTAGTGACTGATAAGTCCCATGGCATATTCTCCAGTGACTGATAAGTCCCATGGCATATTCTCCAGTGACTGTTTAGTCCCATGGCATATTCTCCAGTGACTGATAAGTCCCATGGCATATTCTCCAGTGACTGATAAGTCCCATGGCATATTCTCCAGTGACTGATAAGTCCCATGGCATATTCTCCAGTGACTGATAAGTCCCATGGCATATTCTCCAGTGACTGATAAGTCCCATGGCATATTCTCCAGTGACTGATAAGTCCCATGGCATATTCTCCAGTGACTGATAAGTCCCATGGCATATTCTCCAGTGACTGATAAGTCCCATGGCATATTCTCCAGTGACTGATAAGTCCCATGGCATCAGTCACAGCTGCAAGGAAGTATGACTACAGTAACAGGAAGGACACTTCCATACATTTTGTCTGTGGGGAAATTGCAGATGATTACATCTCCGACTGTTAGGAAAAGACCCGGGGGGGGGGGGTGATGAGTGTGTATTGGGTGTATGTGTGTGTGTATTGGTGTATGATTAGTGTGTATTGGGTGTATCTTGTATGTAATTTGATATTATATTTCTATTTTTATATCTCTATCAATAGTTTTTTTTTTTAATTTATTTTAATGTTATAGGAATATTTCTCAGCAGATTACAACAGTTCTCTCGTTCTTTTATTTATGTTATTGCTATTTATTTCCTAACAAATACCTTAATCTCATCCGATCATAAATACTTAATATTTTATTTTTATAAAGGCTATATCCTATTCGACCAACTAATTAGTTTTAATTTTAAATGCATCTTGATTAGATATGTATTTAAATACTGTCCAAGGAAGGATGGTAGCTGATCATTGATGTGCATTTCCGTAGACTGGAAATAACTCTTACGATGTACATATTATTTCATTAGTGTAGTTAAAGGCCCCAATTAAATGTATTGGTATTTTATATTACATTAATATGAATTAAAATAATGAAAGATACAAAAGAAGAGTATGTGAAGGACATTGATCTTCCGTTTCCTTCATAGTGAAGGACATTGACTCCTTCATCATCTTTCATAGTGAAAGACATTGATTCCTTCTCCATCTTTCATAGTGAAGGACATTGACTCCTTCATCTTTTATAGTGAAGGACATTGACTCCTTCATCTTTTATAGTGAAGGACATTGATTCCTTCATCTTTTATAGTGAAGGACATTAACTCCTTCATCTTTTATAGTGAAGGACATTGACTCCTTCATCTTTTATAGTGAAGGACATTGATTCCTTCATCTTTTATAGTGAAGGACATTAACTCCATTATCTTTTATAGTGAAGGACATTGACTCCTTCATCTTTTATAGTGAAGGACATTTCCTCCATCATCTTTTATAGTGAAGGACATTGATTCCTTCATCTTTCATAGTGAAGGACATTGACCTTCTCCACAATGAAAAAAATTAATTTAAAAATCAACGGAATATAAAATTTCGAATTCGCCAATCAATATTAATATTTATTTCGATACATTTAATTTTATCACAAGATTGAATTAAACAAAATCAATTGATTTCAACAGTATAATGTTCTCTATTCACTTTTACGGTCCGAATTATTTTTCGGGCCGTAATGATATTTTCAGATGAAATTTATTGATCCTAAATAAAATATAAGTACATAAAAACAGTAAGTTTTTTTTTATTGTATTGAAGAGTTTGAAATTACGAAGTCTACGGTGAAGTAACACCATGTCTGATTGACACTTGTCATACATATAGTAAATAGTATTAATATTATAGGGTAATTTACGAATTACAGATCAATTCCACATCTTCGGACATATAAGAAAGAAGTGTATAATAATAATTATTCAATTTTTAGTATATAGTTTTTATTTATGAACGAAGATGTGAAACCGACCGATAATTCGTAATTTACCTTATACAACAATAATTAATATTGCATATGAACATTATCAGTTACTTTATCATTTTCATTTTTGTCATTTAGATATTATCATTGAAAGTAGAACCAGCTTAAATTATAAACATTATTATTAATGTTGTCTCATTTGGGTGAATGTTCTTTGGTGTTGATTGAAATTTCGAGGGAAACCCGTAGAAAAAATTAGTCCCACCGGGTGGCAACACTGCCTGTGATGAGGTGGCAACACTGCTTGTGATGAGGTGGCAACACTGCCTGTGATGAGGTGGCAACACTGCTTGTGATGAGGTGGCAACACTGCTTGTGATGAGGTGGCAACACTGCTTGTAATGAGGTGGCAACACTGCTTGTGATGATGTGGTAACACTGCTTGTGATGAGATGGCAACTCTGCTTGTGATGAGGTGGCAACACTGCTTGTGATGAGGTGGCAACACTGCTTGTGATGAGGTGGCAACACTTCCTGTGATGAGATGGCAACACTGCTTGTGATGATGTGGTAATAATCTACGGGAAATACTCCTACAAATTGCTAGTGTTACTATGTCTACAAAATTCAATATTGATGTTTTATACTCACTGGTTAATTCTGTTTATGAATGTAAGCAAATTATAAATATTGTAGTTAAATTAAGTGTCGGTACTGTATAATATATATAAATTGTGTTATTTATTTAATTAATATGATTCATTGTATAAAATGTAGTTTAATAATGCTGCCTATAATACAAGTAATTGAAAATATAAATTACTGTAACTTATAATACTCTAAATGAAGTAATAACTTCTAAATACTCTAAGTGAAATGATAACTTCTAAATACTCTAAATGAAGTAATAACTTCTAAATACTCTAAATGAAGTAATAACTTCTAACTGTCCTCTTAAGATGAGGTGTTAGATTTCCCATTATAGAAGATATTGAGTGAATGCAAATTACAAGAGTCCTTGAAGTAGAAGACAGAGAAGCAGCTGACCTATCTTGCTGATCATCCTTTGTGACACACTTTAAAAAAGAGTCTAGTGCTACTAATATTAGCATGTTGTTAATATTAGCAAGCTATAGCGATTGAATATTAGTTTACTTTAACGTCTAAACATTAGTTAGCTTTAACGTCTAAATATTAGTTTTATTTTACGTCTGAATATTAGTTTACTTTAACGTCTAAATATTAAATAGCTTTAACTTCTAAATATTAATTAGCTTTAACGTCTAAATATTACTCATCTTTAACGTCTAAATATTAGTTATATTTTACGTCTAAATATTAGTTATATTTTACGTCTAAATATTAGTTTATTTTAACATCTAACCATTAATTACTCATCTCTCACGTCTAACCATGTGACGTATTTTTGTCAAACCAACAATGCTGCCTACATCGTGTCAAGGTCTCATACCTCCTATAAAATAACAACAATAATAACAATAATGACAATATCATTTCACCTCTATCCTGTTATTAAAAACAAACGTACAAACATACGTTACAGGTGTATTGTGCTTCCTTTTTAATTACTGTCATTAATTTTAATGACTTAGTATGGTGGGAATTTCGTAGAATTTCTATTTCCAGTCTATTTGTTTACTATATACTATTTAACATCTATTGACTATCTATTTACTATACTATTTACTATCTATTGACTATTTCATATTTATTATTTAGCTTTAAACACTCTAATGAAATAATAATTAAACATTTAATTTTATAGCATCGATGATACATATTCTAATTTTTTTTGAAAATATTAATAATATTCTATTATTATCCTAGTTATACTAACACGCTATTCTATTATAAATGTATTCCTGAAATGGAACACAACTAATGCCATTAAGGTTTTCACTTAATAGTCGTACTAATGTTCTTAGAGGTTATTATCACGTGTTATCTCCACTGATTCTCACCCTTAGAGAACCTTACAAAAGCAGCGATTGGGGAGATTAGTATAGTGCAGCTATACTTGCTGGTTATGCTTGGTGTTTATACTTGCTGGGTATACTTGCTGGTTATGCTTGGTTGAATGCTAGCTATACTTTGGTGATATTTTATCTTTTCTTTCTAACAAGACAAATCAATAGAATTAAATATCTTTTTCGTGTACTGTCAAAGAAAAGTGCGTCCGAATTAAAATGATGAATCCCAAATCATTTTCCCCATTTCTGACAATTTACCCTTATTTTCGCCATCATTTCCCCAACATATTCCAAATAGTCCAAATCATTTTCCCCGCCTCTCGTCAATTTTCGTCAATTTCCCCCAATAATTCTCGTCACTGCTCCAGGCACAATTTTTCCTCGTCAGTCCTAAAAATTTGGCTAAAATCCACAGAAGCGTCGCTTGGGTGGCTCCGATATGCCCGGGGAATCGCTTCGCATTTCTAGAACAGCTTAGCTATTCGAATCGCCTTGTCGCTTGCTCCGCTGATCCGTGTTAAGGACCCCCTGGCTTGTGTTCAATGATTTAATCATGAGGGGTTTGGAGGGGGGGGGTAGAGGTTAATGACAGAGGTGTTGTGTTTTAGAGGTTTAGAGGGACGCATTAGAAGAGTCATCTCATTTGATGAACTCTTCTCAAACTGTCTTTTAGTCCCCTCTTAATCATACATGATGAGCCCTCGGCCTACCGGTTTACTGCGCTGGATATCTACATTATAAGACAGGGTTTCAGTTATCAGACGGTTCCATGTTTTCGATCTTCCATTTAATTGGTATCCATGATACCTGCAGGTATCATGGATACCAATTAAATGGAAGTTAGACAATTATTATACTATATACTCTGTCGCATATGATCGAAAACATGGAACCGTCTGATAACTCAAAACCTACCCTCTCCATAGGATGTCTAGTATGTTCACTGATATCCCCCCCCCCATACTGGCCACCACTGTAAATATATAATATTTTTATATATACATTGTAAGGTACACTTCACTTCTATTGGCAATAGCTACTAGCGCTACAGGCAATCAAATTAATTATTATATAAGCTCTTTATTAATTACTTTATTAGCTTTAATGCTATTGAATAGTTGCTATTAAATAGTTACTATTGAATAGTTGCTATTAATGCTAACTCTCAGGCTGCTAAGTTATTTTTGTCATCACTGGAAAAAATACTGAATTATCTATAAGATAGAAACGTTCTTAAGTATTAACGCTTTTATAAAGTTAAAGAAGTAACTAAATCATTTACTTGATATTAACTTTTAAAAAGATAAAAGAAAGAGAGGATATTGGATGTTTTTTAGATATACAATGCAGTGTGTGAATCCTTATCGAAATAATGGCGCTTGTAAGATGCAAATTGCAACTAATTTGGTGATGAAAACAAAAAAAGAGAGAGAGTGAGTGAGGGGAGGGTGAGGGTGAGGGGAGAGAATGAGGAGAGAGAGTGAATGAGGGGAGGGTGAGGGTAGAGAGTGAGGGTAGAGAGTGAGAGTACAGCGAGGGATGAGAGTGAGGGGAGAGAGTGAGGGTAGAGAATAAGGGAAGAGAGTGAAGGGAGAGAGTGAAAGGAGAGAGTGAAAGGAGAGTGTGAGGGGAGATAGTGAGAGTAGAGAGTGAGGCTAGAATGAGTATGCAGTTTCATGCTCAGGTTTATATCACAACTTTCCCCATCCCAATTCAAAGTTTATTTCATTTCAATCAGAAGGTGCATGTGTGTTGGTGTTGTGGAGGGTGGAGTGGGACCATGTGGAACCCTCAGGGTGTGGATCAGCAAGAGGGGTACCCTGGACACGCCTATCCTATTGATCTACAGATCTGTCACGCACACATGAACGCACGCTTGCAAAAACATACACATGTGCGTGCACCTTAACAGTGTACATGTGCGTGCATTCGGCAGGTACACATGGCAATACAATCTCAGGAATGTTACACAAATTACAGATAATAAGCACCCATTTACCTGGTAAAATCACCTTGCAGAGGGTAAAACTAAATAAAGTTTCTTTTAGTGAATATTTAAATATTTACCTGTAATTTGGATACAATTTACCGTAGAGTTTCTTTCCATTCTCTGATATTTGGTCACTATTTTCAAAATTAGAAGCTAACTTACATTTAATAACTCTATTATTATTTTTTTTACTCTATGTTTTAAATGTATATTTATTTATGTAATTGCAATAGTAATGGAAGCATGAATACTAAAGTATGAAATATACAGAATATCAGTAAATAGCGCTATTTATTATTATTTTTAAATTTACACCACAGTCAATAATATACAGTCTAATATACATTCTATAATATACAGTCTAATAAGCAGTCTATAATATACAGTCTAATATACAGTCTAATATACATTCTATAATATACAGTCTAATATACAGTCTGTAATATACAGTCTAATATACATTCTATAATATACAGTCTAATATACATTCTATAATATACAGTCTAATATACAGTCTATAATATACAGTCTAATATACATTCTATAATATACAGTCTAATATACATTCTATAATATACAGTCTAATATACAGTCTATAATATACAGTCTAATATACAGTCTATAATATACAGTCTAATATACAGTCTATAATATACAGTCTAATATGCAGTCTATAATATACAGTCTAATATACAGTCTATAATATACAGTCTAATATACAGTCTATAATATACAGTCTAATATGCAGTCTATAATATACAGTCTAATATACAGTCTAATATACAGTCTAATATACAGTCTATAATATACAGTCTAATATACAGTCTATAATATACAGTCTAATATGCAGTCTATAATATACAGTCTAATATACAGTCTAATATACAGTCTATAATATACAGTTTTGCTTCCTGTAACTGTACATCAGATGCTTTACCTGTATACTGTACAGTCTTCTCTTCACTGTACAGTCTTCTCTTCACTGTACAGTCTTCTCTTCACTGTACAGTCAACTCTTCACTGTACAGTCTACTCTTCACTGTACAGTCTACCCTTCACTGCACAGTCTCCCCTTCACTGCACAGTCTTCTCTTCACTGTACAGTCTTCTCTTCACTGTACAGTCTACTCTTCACTGTACAGTCTACTCTTCACTGTACAGTCTTCTCTTCACTGTACAGTCTACTCTTCACTGTACAGTCTTCTCTTCACTGTACAGTCTTCTCTTCACTGTACAGTCTACTCTTCACTGTACAGTCTACTCTTCACTGTACAGTCTTCTCTTCACTGTACAGTCTTCTCTTCACTGTACAGTCTTCTCTTCACTGTACAGTCTTCTCTTCACTGTACAGTCTTCTCTTCACTGTAAAGTCTACTCTTCACTGTACAGTCTTCTCTTCACTGTACAGTTTACTCTTCACTGTACAGTCTACTCTTCACTGTACAGTCTACTCTTCACTGTACAGTCTTCTCTTCACTGTACAGTCTTCTCTTCACTGTACAGTCTTCTCTTCACTGTACAGTCTTCTCTTCACTATACAGTCTTCTCTTCACTGTACAGTTTTCTCTTCACTGTACAGTCTACTCTTCACTGTACAGTCTTCTCTTCTCTTCACTGTACAGTCTTCTCTTCACTGTACAGTCTTCTCTTCACTGTACAGTCTACTCTTCACTGTACAGTCTTCTCTTCACTGTACAGTCTTCTCTTCACTGTACAGTCTTCTCTTCACTGTACAGTCTTCTCTTCACTGTACAGTCTTCTCTTCACTGTACAGTCTTCTCTTCACTGTACAGTCTTCTCTTCACTGTACAGTCTTCTCTTCACTGTACAGTCTACTCTTCACTGTACAGTCTTCTCTTCATTGTACAGTCTTCTCTTCACTGTACAGTCTACTCTTCACTGTACAGTCTACTCTTCACTGTACAGTCTTCTCTTCACTGTACAGTCTTCTCTTCACTGTACAGTCTTCTCTTCACTCTACAGTCTTCTCTTCACTGTACAGTCTACTCTTCACTGTACAGTCTACCCTTCACTGCACAGTCTCCCCTTCACTGCACAGTCTTCTCTTCACTGTACAGTCTTCTCTTCACTGTACAGTCTACTCTTCACTGTACAGTCTACTCTTCACTGTACAGTCTTCTCTTCACTGTACAGTCTACTCTTCACTGTACAGTCTTCTCTTCACTGTACAGTCTTCTCTTCACTGTACAGTCTACTCTTCACTGTACAGTCTACTCTTCACTGTACAGTCTTCTCTTCACTGTACAGTCTTCTCTTCACTGTACAGTCTTCTCTTCACTGTACAGTCTTCTCTTCACTGTACAGTCTTCTCTTCACTGTAAAGTCTACTCTTCACTGTACAGTCTTCTCTTCACTGTACAGTTTACTCTTCACTGTACAGTCTACTCTTCACTGTACAGTCTACTCTTCACTGTACAGTCTTCTCTTCACTGTACAGTCTTCTCTTCACTGTACAGTCTTCTCTTCACTGTACAGTCTTCTCTTCACTATACAGTCTTCTCTTCACTGTACAGTTTTCTCTTCACTGTACAGTCTACTCTTCACTGTACAGTCTTCTCTTCTCTTCACTGTACAGTCTTCTCTTCACTGTACAGTCTTCTCTTCACTGTACAGTCTACTCTTCACTGTACAGTCTTCTCTTCACTGTACAGTCTTCTCTTCACTGTACAGTCTTCTCTTCACTGTACAGTCTTCTCTTCACTGTACAGTCTTCTCTTCACTGTACAGTCTTCTCTTCACTGTACAGTCTTCTCTTCACTGTACAGTCTTCTCTTCACTGTACAGTCTACTCTTCACTGTACAGTCTTCTCTTCATTGTACAGTCTTCTCTTCACTGTACAGTCTACTCTTCACTGTACAGTCTACTCTTCACTGTACAGTCTTCTCTTCACTGTACAGTCTTCTCTTCACTGTACAGTCTTCTCTTCACTCTACAGTCTTCTCTTCACTGTACAGTCTACTCTTCACTGTACAGTCTACTCTTCACTGTACAGTCTACTCTTCACTGTACAGTCTACTCTTCACTGTACAGTCTTCTCTTCACTGTACAGTCTTCTCTTCACTGTACAGTCTACTCTTTACTGTACAGTCTACTCTTTACTGTACAGTCTACTCTTCACTGTACAGTTTACCTGTACGCTTTGCTTTATCTTCTTTCTGTTCCCTCAGGTTGAATAATAGAAAAGTATCCAGACTGTTTTAGCCTCTGCCTTTTACCAATGCATTTAAATCTCAACACAACTTTAAACCTTTTCATTTATTGGTCCTATTTAAATAGTATAACGTTAAGAAAATATTCTTTTGATCAATTACACATAAAGTTTTATATTTCGATTGTAAATATGTTAATGTTACCTATTTATCAATTAATGTCATTTCATTTTTTTTAAATTCACTATAGTTTTATTCTCAATATGTTATAGTTACGATATAGTTGTCATTAAAGCTGTAGGTATTCTATTTTCTTCAATGTATTACAGTTCTATTTAATAATGTTCTATCTGTATTATTCAATAAAAGATCTTCTACCATTACAAAATCTAAATTAGTGGATACTCGTAGCTGCGACGATTGTAATACGGTGTCAACCGAAAAATAGCACTATTGCGTGACCAAAATAGTATAAACAGTTCTAAAATTTAAAAATTACATCTGTGTCAAATTTGACGACAACGAAATAATACTAAAATAGTTTTAAAACTCCTGAAAAATACTAGAATAATACTAAATAGCTACACCAAAACTAAGAAAAGTTGCCCTGAAGAAAACATTACCTCCTTCTAGTTTCAAATTTTTTAATTGGAATGTAACAGCTGATGTTATGAAGGGAAAGACATTTTACCTGGTTACTCTAATTGGTATCCATGATACTTAGAGGTATCATGGATAAATATATTTTTCATTTGATCGAAAAGGTGGAACAGTTCGATTATTCGGATACAACCCTAACTACATGTTAATACCCAAATAGCTCAGATAAAAGAATAAAGCACTTAGGCACCTTTTTAAATGTTCATTGGTAGCAAGAAGATGACATGTCTTAAATATGATGTCACAAATTTTTTCTGCTATCGGATACATTTATCAGAAGGGAGGGGTGTTAAAGGGGCTTGGTAGGGGGCAAGGTGGGGCAAAGGTGGGGCAAGGGTGGGGCAAGGTGGGGCAAGGCGGGGCAATATTGATTTTAAAGGCACCCTCCACTCTAGCTCTGTACCTGTGTCTCCATAGTCTCAATTAAAGCATATAAAAACTCACAATAACAACTGCATCTTTCTTTCTTTCTTTCTTTCTTTAGTTTTAACTTTATTCACCTCAGTTGTTATTATATTTAGATGTCTTTCTTACCGTCTGGTCTATCCCTTAAAGCGTCCTACGTTGAACTTACATAGCGTATTTTAAAGTCATTATTGCAGTAGGTAGATATGTAGCTAGATGTGTTACATGTATAACATCTGTGACTTTTACAGTCACGGTTCCTGAGACTACAATGATTTACATAGTCACTTATTAGATAATTAGTCATATTAGTTATATCATAAAAACATTACTGGTTATAATTAATTAAACTGACTGGCTTTAGTTAAATTATTTAAAAAGTATATGTATATTAATTATACTTAATATTATTTACTTGGCAATAGTGCGTTGATATTACACACTTAGCAATAGTGTGTCATAATAACACACTTAGCAATAGAGTGTCCTAATAACACACTTAGCAATAGTGTGTCATAATAACACACTTAGCAATGATGTGTCATAATAACACACTTAGCAATAGTGTGTCCTAATAACACACTTAGCAATAATGTGTCATAATAACACACTTAGCAATAGTGTGTCCCAATAACACACTTAGCAATAGTGTGTCTTAATAACACACATAGCAATAGTGTGTCTTAATAACACACTTAGCAATAGTGTGTCCTAATAACACACTTAGCAATAGTGTGTCTTAATAACACACTTAGCAATAGTGTGTCTCAATAACACACTTAGCAATAGTGTGTCATAATAACACACTTAGCAATAGTGTGTCATAATAACACACTTAGCAATAGTGTGTCATAATAACACACTTAGCAATAGTGTGTCATAACAACACACTTAGCAATAGTGTGTCATAACAACACACTTAGCAATAGTGTGTCATAACAACACACTTAGCAATAGTGTGTCTTAATAACACACTTAGCAATAGTGTGTCTTAATAACACACTTAGCAATAGTGTGTCATAATAACACACTTAGCAATAGTGTGTCATAACAACACACTTAGCAATAGTGTGTCATAACAACACACTTAGCAATAGTGTGTCATAACAACACACTTAGCAATAGTGTGTCTTAATAACACACTTAGCAATAGTGTGTCTCAATAACACACTTAGCAATAGTGTGTCATAATAACACACTTAGCAATAGTGTGTCCTAATAACACACTTAGCAATAGTGTGTCATAATAACACACTTAGCAATGATGTGTCATAATAACACACTTAGCAATAGTGTGTCCTAATAACACACTTAGCAATAATGTGTCATAATAACACACTTAGCAATAGTGTGTCCCAATAACACACTTAGCAATAGTGTGTCTTAATAACACACTTAGCAATAGTGTGTCCTAATAACACACTTAGCAATAGTGCATCAGTACAACTCACATAACTAATCTAAGTTTCAGACTAATGTATAATGTACAGACTAACTTTACTAATCCGAGTCACTTTCTGTACTGCTGCTTTATTACCTTTCTTATTATTTATTTATTACTGTAATGCTATGTAGTTATCACAGTGTAATTACATTGATTTTTTACCAATAAAAGTGGCATGTTTCACTTTAATTCACTGTCAATATTCCGTCTTTTAGACTTTTGAACAATGAGAATTTTTTATTTTACTATAAAAGAGTTTGTTTATTTTTTGATATAAAAAATGCTATCAGAATAAAATAGAGGAAAATAGCTACTTAACATTTGAGTGCTTTTTACATTCAAATATTTGTATCTCAAACTATTACTGGTAGATACTTTATCTTTTTATATTTTTAATATAAGGAAACAGTACAAAATAACGTATCCATGATACCTGCTGGTACCATGGATACCAATTAAATTACCAGTAGTGTCTCATTATATTAAAATCAATCAAGTATCTACCAATAATAGTTTTTATATACACATAGCCGTACCGTAGTGTTAATTAAGTTAATCACAATAAGTTTTCTGTATATAATAGAAGAATCTAACTCCTTAACGTTAATTACAATATATGTTCTATCAAAGAACTGCTCTCTTGTGTCGATCTTCTAATCTTCGAGGTTTTGAGGATCAAAACTCAGATTGGAAACTAGAAGTAATGATCCACTTGTAAGTAGCCAATTAGAAGCAGAGGGAAACTGAAGGGAAACTGAAGGGAAACTGAAAGGAAACTGAAGGGAAACTGAAGGGAAACTGAAGGGAAATTGAAGGGAAATTGAAGGGAAATTGAAGGGAAATTGAAGGGAAAATGAAGGGAAAATGAAGGGAAACTGAAGGAAAACTAAAGGAAAACTAAAGGAAATAAAAGCTGCAAAATCTTCACTCAAAGTTGTACGACTTTCATTTAATATTTATAAGCTATATAATATATGCATAACTGTTTAATAAAGAGAATAAACTGTTAAGTTATTTAAATTTAAACACTTTCTATTAAGGATAATAATTTATAGGTGATGCTAATTTTCTATATTTCTCCCTAGTTAAGATGTAGCAAAGAAAAAAGGAAAATAGAAAAAAATTAGAATAGGAGAATTGAATTTTTTTCCAGGTTAGAATTGTCAGGATCCAGTAGTCGTGGGGCCCAATTACCCAGGGTAAATTGTTGAGGCCCAATTGTTGTGGGGATCAATTTTCCTGGGCCGAATTGTCGGGGTACAAATGTCGGTCCAAGGATAAAGAGATGCCAAAGAGATGCCAAAGAGATAGAAAAGAGATAGTTTAATATTCTGCTTTCTTTACTTTCACTACTAATTATCATCTTCCTGTTCTGTGAATAAAAAGAATGTAGGATTTGTTAGGATAGAAACGCCCAGCCACCCTTCCTGTGGAATAGAACCTATCGAGTAGAACCTAGGGAACTGAACCTAGGGTCTAGAACCTGAGGAATAGAACCTAGGGTCTAGAACCAAGCAGAACCCATCGACTAGAACTTAGGGTCTAGAACCAAGGGAACAGAACCCAGGGATTAGATCTTAGGGATTAGAACTTAGGGACTAGAACTTAGGGACTAGAACTTAGGGACTAGAATCTATAAGGGACTAGGATTTTAGTTCAGAAATATTTTTTTCACATTAAAATATCTCTTATACCAATTAAATAATGTTGTTATTTTTTTAGGTCACTATAGCAATTTAAACTCTATAAATAATATTCTTCTAGTTACTCTATGTAATTATTATATTTACTATGTCATACTATGACTTATTGTAGAAATATGTCGCTACATATCCTGAATGGAGTACAATTCAATTAGCATAATGCATTGACTTATATTCTATATATTACTATAAATGAATAATGTCAACTAGATATAAAAATAACAAAAGTGTATCCGAATTGAGTTTTAAACAGTTTACTAATTTAAGCATTTCTAAAAAGAAACTTTACTAATTCTAATGTTTGAAGATATTTTAAAATTGGTCTTGGTACACGATAAAAATTAGTAAGATTTAAAAATAATAGGAAATTAGAAAACTGTGATTTTAGCATCATGCGGGTACTCTTTTCTAAGATGGTACAGAGATCATATTTCTGAAATTATAATATAAAACATCACAATTCTTATTAAAATGACACTGAAAATATTCTCCAAAGTATTACCTTCTTTTTCTTTACTCTGATTCCTATCACCACCTAAAGTGTCTAATGTCTATACACCCTTTATAATCCCCCCCCCCCTTCCTAAACCTCTATCCCCCCAACCCCCCCCCCCCCCTCCCCCGTAAGCGCATGTATTGGTAATTGGTTAGCGTGTCCGTAAGAGGCTTAGCTACAACGCTACTAGCGGGAACTGCGCTAACTTAGCGCGTGAGATGCTATTTTGCACGCACTACGTATTCTGTACGCATTTGCGTATTTAACACTTCTTTTCTCAATAGCGAATTTGGTTTTTGTTACGCATGTAGCGAACATTACATATTTGAAAATTTAGCGTATTTTTACCCTCCTAATTATTCCGAGAGGTTTTTTAAACTCAGCGTTGAAGCTTTTTAGGTTTGAACTTTTCCACTTCTTATCCTGATGATGAACAGTAATCTTTCTATTCGAAAGCTTGAAAGCTAAGAAACCTTTCAAAGTTTACTTTAAATAACTTGATGACATAATCAATTCTTAATTTTATCAACAAAAATACCTATTTTCTATATGAGATCAATACTATTACAAGCAAATTACTATGTATTAGGACATTTTGATAATTATGTTTCATTAAGCTCTTCTTTCAGTACTAACAGTGATTGTACTTTCCTCACTTAATCACGTCATTCCTTAATTAATTGTAACGAAAGTAGCCAATGTTGGAATGTGATTCCAGTTCCATTCCTGGAAATTAAGTCACCTTGATGAACTGAGGCAGCGAGATGAAAAGAAAACTCTGTAAAAGAGGTCCGTTGTTATTGTTGTTGTTTTTGTTTGGGGACAGCAATGCCTCCTATAGGTACACACTCTCTTGACCTGCTCATTGTACAGAAATGCCTTCTATACATACATACTCTCTTGACCTGTTCATTGTATAGCAGTGCCTTCTATTGATACACACTCTCTTAACCTGTTCATTGTATTTCTATGACTTCTATAGATACACACTATCTTGACCTGCTCATATCATTGTACATGAATGCCTCCTATAGATACACTCTCTCTTGACCTGCTCATTGTAAAAGGTGCTTCCTATAGATCTAATCTCTCTTGACCTGCTCATTGTACAATAATTCTCTATGAACCTTTACTCTCAGATGATAAGGTCTTATATTTATATAAGGGGGAAGGTATAAACAGGATTAATTCATCCACTGGGGGGTCCGTTTGTGAGTACATCTAAAAAGGCTTCCTATCCACCTTGTAGATTCAGTCATAATAATTTGTCAGATGGTAGTATTTTAATGTTTTTTTATTTTAAAATGATATAAACCATACTTAGAAAAATTAAATAACATATTTTTAATCTTACTAAAACTTAATAATAATATAGCAATAATTGTTCAATTTATTGTAAATAAATTATATAATTACAGTACAGTAAATATATAAGTGTTTTTTTTATAAATTAACTACTAGTATCGGCACCAATACATTTTAAAAAGTCAATTCTTTCGCTACAATTTAGATAATTCCATCGACTTGGAAAATCCCTTCGGAAAAGAGGGTCTAAGCCGATGTTTTTGCGTCAAATTAACGGAGCGATGTAGAGTGTCAATGACGCTTTCGACGTCTAATCTAGAGCAGGAAAATCGGGGTAATGGAGTGATTCTATGAAGGGGTGGGGGAGTTATTTGGGGGTTATTTGGGGGATATTGAAGGTAAATTAATAGGTAAATTATCAATTACAATAAATATCATATCAAAATATTAAAAAACACGGGTCAAAATATTAAAATATATTTATTTTGGAAAGATAGAAGGCTATTCTTCGTATGTATGAAATTGAGGTGTTTGAACAGAAAGAAAGAAGTAGAAACTTTGAAATAAGCTCTAATTAAGAGTTAGTTTGGTGTAGTTGCTACAACTTGTAGGTACGAAGCACAATGTTGACGTTTTTAAATGAATAATTTTGATAATATATTTACAAAAATTGGCTTATGGCAGCCTGGTATATTTTCTATAATTAATAGAAAACACAATTTCGGAAAATTAAATTTTAACGAACAAAAATTAGAGCTTCGAACGAATTTGTAATATTTGTAAACTTTTTCGTTTGTTGTACTTGGTACAATTTCTAGGAAGTACAATGTTGAAATTTAAATTTTTAATGGAGAAAATTTGAATGATTTTTTTTATTTCTAGTACATACTAAAGTTTTGAATTCTCTTACAAAATAAAAACTCAATTGACTGTTAACAAATTTTAAATGGAAGCATAATAAAAGGTTTCAACGCATTGTATGAATCTGAATTATTATATTTTATTACATATTAAATCGTATAAGAGTTATATGTCAATTCTATTTAGTATATATTTCTTCTGAATAGATTTCCATAATTTTTTTAAATATAAATAAAAATTGCGATTTTTTAAAATATAACTATTATATAGCTAGGTGACGTAAAAAAAATCAATAGTTTGTTATATGTTTTTATTGCGCTTCCGTTCCCTGTTTAGTAAGTATTTATCTACCACATAACTAAATGAGTATCAGATGAGAGAAATGAAAGCGATGAGAATAAACTATTTTATCTGTTTCCATTGTGAAATAAACATCTGTTATCGTGGAACACTTGCCCAGGTGCTGACAAATGTTGTACACATGAAAAGTATACTCTGAATTACATATACCTATAAGATTGCATAAATATATTTCTTCCTATGTAGTATGTAGGGTTAGTTACGAATTATCGAACGGTTCCACATCTTAGATCATCTAAGAAAAATGAATATAATATTAATTATTCAACTTTTAAAAGTTAAATAATGATTATTATAGATTTTTTCTTATATGATTGACCCTAAATAGATTTTTCTATAATTTTATTTCATCGTTATCATACATTTACCAGTTAATACCAATTCGATATAAAATAGGAAATTAATGCTTACTCAGCAGAAAAATGTCGCTAACTTTTATCATTAAATAAATGATCGGAAACTCGAGAAGAAGAATCTAAAATGACTAAAAACTTTACAGTTCTAACTAAACATAAAATTGTACAGTTCCAACTAAATATCAAGTTGATTTATTGAAGCAATGAATATGACAATACTTTTTTAAGATTAGCTTGATGCGTAGTGGTAATAAATATTGATTCTTATTTCTATATACATAAATAAAATAATAAAAAATCACCATCAAATAATTCATAATAATACTAATAATTCATAATAATTCTTTGTTAGTTACACAGAGAGAAAAAAGTACAACCCATATGGTCACATCTAATGGGTCATCAATTTATGCTTAGATTAATTTATTATGTGAGTTGGTTGGACTTTATTCATGTTTTCATGTGTGTTAAAACAACTATGATGTGGTGTGTCATCCAACATGGAGTGAATCACCTTACTATGAGAGTTAAAAGTTACTTTTTTTTAATTAATGTTATTGAACAGGTGTAATTAATGCTATTGAACAGGTGTAATTAATGTTATTGAACAGGTGTAATTAATGCTATTGAACAGGTGTAATTAATGCTATTGAACAGGTGTAATTAATGTTATTGAACAGGTGTAATTAATGCTATTGAACAGGTGTAATTAATGCTATTGAACAGATGTAATTAATGTTATTGAACAGGTGTAATTAATGCTATTGAACAGGTGTAATTAATGTTATTGAACAGGTGTAATTAATGTTATTGAACAGGTGTAATTAATGTTATTGAACAGGTGTAATTAATGCTATTGAACAGGTGTAATTAATGCTATTGAACAGGTGTAATTAATGCTATTGAACAGGTGTAATTAATGTTATTGAACAGGTGTAATTAATGTTATTGAACAGGTGTAATTAATGTTATTGAACAGGTGTAATTAATATTTTTGAACAGGTGTAAATGATCATATTTTTGAACAGGTATAATTAATATTTTTGAACAGGTGTAATTAATATTTTTGAACAGGTGTAATTAATATTTTTGAACAGGTGTAAATGATCATATTTTTGAACAGGTGTAAATGATCATATTTTTGAACAGGTGTTATTAATATTTTTGAACAGGTGTAATTAATATTTTTGAACAGGTGTAATTAATATTTTTGAACAGGTGTAATTAATATTTTTGAACAGGTGTAATTAATATTTTTGAACAGGTGTAATTAATATTTTTGAACAGGTGTAAATGATCATATTTTTGAACAGGTGTAATTAATATTTTTGAACAGGTGTAATTAATATTTTTGAACAGGTGTAATTAATATTTTTGAACAGGTGTAAATGATCATATTTTTGAACAGGTATAATTAATATTTTTGAACAGGTGTAAATGGTCATATTTTTGAACAGGTGTAATTAATATTATTGAACAGGTATATAATAAATGAACAGTCAATCAAAATTGATAAAATTTGAACATTAACAGTTTTTTCAATTTCTCATCCCACTTCAGATAATTTATTGTAGCGAATTAGTCTCGTCAACATTTATGCTGTTTATTTACTCTTTCCTAAACCAACCTAACTGGAGGGTTCAACCCCCTCCCCCCTCGTGTCGCAATGCCTTCTGCAAGTTAAAGGCCTTATCTTCTGTAGAATATTTACTACAGATTATTTCCTGTTTTTTTAATAGATAACTCCCCATTTTCTTATGTTTTTATATACTGCACGTTTGCTTATGTACATGTTTACTGTATTTTTTCTTATTTTATTAAATTACCAAAAAGAAAAAGCTACATTACATAGTTCCATGTGAATTTATTTTCTATGTTTAAGAATTATCGGTGATGAATGAAAAAAAGTGGCTTTAAATTGAAAAAGTAAATAAAATAATTGATATAAATTTGATAATAAAATATAATACTTAATGAAATTCAAAAATAAAATAATTGCTGAAGTAATTTTAAAAAGTAAAATATAATACTATTAAAGTTGCTTTAAATTGAATTGCAACTCGTTTTGAATATTGTACATTGATGGTTAGGCCTCAATGCAGTGTAGAGGGCATTGCCTTACAGTCAGGTGCCTTGTATCGATCTGACACACCCACCCTGTCACCCCTCTCTCTCTCTCTCCTTCTATCCTTCTCTCTCCTATCCTATCCTACTCTACTTCTCTCCTTTGCTGCATCTAACCATCTGTCTCTTCTATCCTACGCTACTTCTCTCTCATTTTCTCCTTCTATCCTCTATTTCTATCCTTTCCTCTCCTTCTATTTTTCTCTCCTTCAATAATTCTTCCTATCCTTCAGTTCTTCTCTTTCTTTCTCTTTTTCTATTTCTAGTCTTCGCTACTTCTCTCTTATTCTATCTCTATTCTTCTATCTTTATTCTTCTATCTCTATTCTTCTATCTCTATTCTTCTATCCCTTGCTACTTCTCATTCACATTAAAAATTGTCATTTTGCTGACATCTTTAGATCAGTTTATTTCAATATTATCATTAGATACAATTTAATGTAATTATTAGTGTTTGTCTTCTTCTCTCTTCCTTTTGTATCTCATTCTCTATTTCTTGATTCTCACTTACTTCCTTTATCAATTAGATGCTTTATTTATCTTCTTATCATAATATTTAGTGCAATAATGTAGATTTTAAAACATAGTGAAAATAACCATAATGGGATATAAAGTTAAATTAATGATGTATTTTATTTTAGCGCTAAAATTATTGTTAGGATATTATTTTGTTGTAGCTTTTAGTTTAACCTAAGTGTGATAATTTAAATTGTTATCTAGAGTTTATAATTGTGAATTTTATGTTATAAATTGTAATTATTATATTGTAAGTGTTATCCTGTACCTATATGTTTTAATTTTTAAATCATGTAGTTTAATATTATAAATATTTTAGATTTCTTTAAATAAATTTTTTTAATGTTTGTTTTTTGGATGTAATAAGAATTAAATTATCCTGTAAATATCATCCTGTAAATGTAGTCACAACCTCCCTCCTTCGAGTCAGAAGAAGAAATGAAATTTCAATGCACTGTCGCGTAACATCGTCTCCGTCTCACCGGTGCTACCGGAACAGTCCGGCCCTAAGCCCCGCCCCTCACTCTATAGCCCCGCCCCCTCACCGTTAACCATATGCGAAGATGAGGACCACTGACCCTTACGTACTGTCTATAAAACACAATCATAACTTCGCCCTACAACTTTCTGAACGGCAGAGTAGGCATCTTTGGATTAGGTGTCCGACGATGTCAATAATTGAGCAGCTATTAGTCGATATATCGAAGGGATATAGCTAGTTAATTGTTAAAAGTGTCAGTCAGTCAAATTAGAAACTTATTGGAAATCAATGGGATAGTATAATATGCACTGACTAATGATAGAGAAAAGACCGTGGAGTTTTCAAATGTCACTATCGCATGGAACGTATAAGACTGGTATAGATTAATAGATCTTCAATATAAAATAACAATGTATTGTGAATATAGTATATACCAATTTATTGTACCTATAGTGTATGGTATCGGTATATTACATAGGGTAAGTTACGAATTATTGGTCAGTTCCATATCTCGGTCATATAAGGAAAAAACTATATAGTAATAATTATTTTAATTTTAATTGATATAAAGTTATTTTCATATATGACCGAAGATGTGGAACTGACCGATAATTCGTAACGCATCCGACATATACTGTAAATAGTATCTTGTATTTTAAAATTAGCAAAACTTATTATTATCAATTTAACATATTATCTGTCAAGATAATTTATAATAACTTATTTTATCAACCTGTATGTAATCTGAATTAATCACAAATAAATCAATTAATGATTGAATATAATTTTTTTAGTGTTTATTTTTTTTAGAGGAAAAATTTCTATTTAAATCACCTAGTATTTTTTTTTTAAATATTTCGTCATTTGTAAATATGCAAATAATATTTAATTGAAAGAGAAACATAGTTTTTATATATTTTTCATATATTTTTATTATATAATTTTTATATAAGTTAAGTTACACCATTAAATTGTGACCCCGTTATTTTTAACATGAAATTACGCTAGTATTGTAAATAAGATATACCATTTTCAATTTTCCTGGTCACTCTAAGCGGCTTAGATATATAAATCTAGTCGTCATAACCGGAGTTGCGTGACACTAAAATTCACAGTAAATTTTTACTTTACGGGGCCGTAACTTACGGTAAAATTTTCTCACTAATTTATCCAATGAGTGACTGACGTAAGTACTTATACATCTTATACATATATACTTTAACTTATGTACATATACATCTCCATCAGCGTGTTCAGTAGGTTATGAACTACGCTATGACTACCCTGTCGGGAAATTGCTATCGGAGATCGTATGGTTATATAGAAGAAATCTGGATAACGTAAAGATCCGACTATTTTTTTTTTGGATCGGACAACGAATAAATTCGAATATTTAAAAAATAGAATTCAACAAAAAATCCGATTATTTTTTTAAAAAATCCGGATAAAAAAATACGAATATTTAAAATAAAATTGAGCAGCAAAATAATCCGATTTTTTTCAAATCCTGATGATAAAATAACGAATACTTTTGAAATAACAAAAAAAAATGATATTCTCATTTTTTGAGGGGTAATTCATAAGTACATAGTATGACGGAGATAAAAACCTAAATTATAATAAATTTCGAACACTCACAGAATATCGGTTTTCATAGAACATCAAGGACGATAATGTGCCTAATTATGTTATTTTACGATAAATACGATCATTAGTCACAGTAATTTACAATCGTAATTTATGATCATTAATAATACGACCATTAATGACTGTAAGCCTATTGAAAAAAATACGACTATTTTTTAATATTTTGACTCCTGTTTACAACAAAAAATGATCCTATTGTTTATTGTTCATTATGAATATCTTTGACTTTTTTATCTTTGAATTAGCGGACTCTTAAAACTGCAGCATAAATCACTAGTTGGAAACTGAGTCTGACGTCACTCTGACGTCAGATAAATTGCTGGCGTATATTTTACACATTGTAATATGGATGTTATGAACAATACACTGTATGTAAGGAAAAGAAAAAAAGGAAAAACAAGGGAATAGGGTAAATTACTAATTGTCGGACAGTTCCCATTTTTCGGTCATATAAGAAAAAACTATATAAATTTTTTCTATTTGTTTTCATTATTATATTGTTTTTCCTTATATGACCGAAGATGTGAAACTGACCGATAATTCGTAACTTACCCTATTGCAATGATTTTCCCTTATTCACCAATAGTTACAATGTAGATAAAATCTAATGCAAATGTAGGTAGTTTCTAAGCCTAGAAATGAGGGTGTGCAGTTGTAATGCACATGTAGGTAGTTGCAATGAGGGTGTGTAGTTCTAATGCACATGTAGGTAGTTGCAATGAGGGTGTGCAGTTGTAATGCACATGTAGGTAGTTGCAATGAGGGTGTGCAGTTGTAATGCACATGTAGGTAGTTGCAATGAGGGTGTGTAGTTGTAATGCACATGTAGGTAGTTGCAATGAGGGTGTGTAGTTGTAATGCACATGTAGGTAGTTGCAATGAGGGTGTACAGTTGTAATGCACATGTAGGTAGTTGCAATGAGGGTGTGCAGTTGTAATGCACATGTAGGTAGTTGCAATGAGGGTGTGTAGTTCTAATGCACATGTAGGTAGTTGCAATGAGGGTGTGCAGTTGTAATGCACATGTAGGTAGTTGCAATGAGGGTGTGTAGTTGTAATGCACATGTAGGTAGTTGCAATGAGGGTGTGTAGTTGTAATGCACATGTAGGTAGTTGCAATGAGGGTGTGTAGTTCTAATGCACATGTAGGTAGTTGCAATGAGGGTGTGTAGTTGTAATGCACATGTAGGTAGTTGCAATGAAAGTGTGTAGTTCTAATGCACATGTAGGTAGTTGCAATGAGGGTGTGTAGTTGTAATGCACATGTAGGTAGTTGCAATGAAAGTGTGTAGTTCTAATGCACATGTAGGTAGTTGCAATGAGGGTGTGTAGTTGTAATGCACATGTAGGTAGTTGCAATGAAAGTGTGTAGTTCTAATGCACATGTAGGTAGTTGCAATGAAAGTGTGTAGTTCTAATGCACATGTAGGTAGTTGCAATGAGGGTGTGTAGTTGTAATGCACATGTAGGTAGTTGCCATGAGGCTGTGTAGTTCTAATGCACATGTAGGTAGTTGCAATGAGGGTGTGCGGGTAAAAACGGAAGCAGTCCACCCACCGGAAGCTGCTCTACCGACACACCCTCTCACTAACATTCGAAATTAACATCACGCTGGTGAATTACGCCCTGAATTAGGGTGATACATGGTGGTAACAGATGCGATACAGATGTGATACTTAACTCAGGTGATACTTAACTTAGGTGATACTGAGGTGATACCTAAACCATAACCATAGTAATAGAATATAACATTAGAGACAATGCTTTACAATATGAATTGCGGAAGTAGTCCTCATCTAAGTCTCTAATTTTTTCTTCCATAAGATTGAATTTACATTCAATTTGTTAACTTAATTGCTTTTTTACATTTATATAAAGCTATGTGTATTATACCACCAATACAAAGCTTGTTTCCCAGTTCTTTTATTCATCACTGTATGTATAAAAAACAGCAGCGTTAATATACCTATAGAAAAAATGCAACATTTTAAATACCTATGGACTGTCACTTAATTAACTTCATTTTTGGGTGATTTTTCTTACATTGCGTATCTAGGATACCTTTAGTTGCACATTATTTAGATACAATTTAAAGAATATAAAATGAATCAAAGATGTGAATCGAAGGTGTATCTATGATACCTCTATGTGTCACACTCACTCATGTGTCATCTCCGTGACGTCACTTCACGTCATATTAGCGTCACGTCAGATCGACATCACAATTTCGGGAGCATTTTCTTCCTTTAGCTGCTATTTCTTATAGTTTGTGTGTTTGTGTGTGTGGTGGTAGATTTAGCAGCTAGTGCGGGTTAACGACCGACATTGGGAAGATGTCGGTTTGCATCTGTCGGTCGGTACGGACTCTGAGATGTAGCTACCACAAAATATGACTTGAATTTAACGTTTTTTAACTAGGATATAAGTTATGAATTATTGGTCGGTTTTACATCTTCGGTCAAATAAGGAAAACTATATAATAATTATTATTTAATTTTGATTTTAATTGGTATCCATGATACCTGCAGGTATCATGGATACCAATTAAAATTAAATAATTATTAATATTATTGTTTTTTCTTATATGACCGAAGATGTAAAATCTACCAATGATAATTCGTAATTTACCTAATTTGGATAATACATTACTTGCCTTTTAATTTGTTTATATTAAACTATAACCAGAAATATTTAAAAAAATGATAGTATTTATCTTAATGATATATTGGTATTATTTGGTCAATTATTTGAAAAGTGTTAAGATAATAATTGTTATCTCGAATTGTTTGCTATTTCTATTCTAACCATTTTAAAGGCTTATTGTGCCTTTATATTTTGCAGGAAGCTGAGAAACCTTAATTAGATCCTATGTTTTGTGGCTTTAAATTCCTTGATAGAAGAAGCAAAGCCTCCTATAACCTAAAAAGTCCTCAACGTATTCATTTTCTAATCATTTCTAATTCTTTAGTAGTTATTCAATTTAACAAATAACATTCGATACAAGCTCATACACATATCTATAACTCAGACTTTATAGCTTGAATACCGCCCTTCATTTTCCTCTTCTGGTGGGCAAATTCTGGCTACGTTTTGCATGCAACAATTGTTGCGATCATCGCACAGCAACAGGAATACATTGAACTAGTGCTCCGCGATAATCGCTTGACTATGCATGATTGCAACAATCGCTTCATGCAAAAGGTACCTATAGGCTCCTTTCACACTGGCGTTTTTTTCATGCCAGAGCAGAGAAAATGGCGTATGAAAAAGCCACTACGACTGATGAAACGTCCGCTTAGATTGGGCGTTTTTCATGTTGACTTTTTGGTGAAAAAAGCGCTCCGTGTGAAACAGGCCTAAGGTACCTCTAGGTGGCATTGCCTGTCCGGTAGACAGGATACAGACTAGATGCTATAACTACCGCCAGGTGGCCACTGAGAGCGACTGGCGATGGCTCGTGCCGCTAAAGGAAGTGAAAGAGTCCTGTGAAGTTGTCCTGTGATGGTACTATCACTGGAAAAGAGTCCTGTGATGGTACTATCACTGAAAAAGAGCTCTGTGATAGTACTGTAACTGGAAAAGAGCCCTGTGATAGTACTATCGCTGGAAAAAAGTCCTGTGATGGTACTATCACTGGAAAAGAGTCCTGTGATGGTACTATCACTGGAAAAGAGCTCTGTGATAGAACTGTAACTGGAAAAGAGTCCTGTGATAGTACTATCACTGGAAAAAAGTCCTGTGATACTACAATCACTGGAAAAGAGCTCTGTGATAGTACTGTAACTGGAAAAGAGTCTTGTGATGGTACTATCACTCGATCACAGTGAGATAGTATATCTTCCTTTGGTGATAAATGCTAATACCCTGTACAAACTATCAAACACTTCGTCAAACTGTTTGTCAAACTGGTTAAAAACTGTTCTACTTCAGTCTCATCAAACAGTAGAAGCGAGAGTTTGAAAAACAAGTTGGCAGAGTGTTTGTAAAACAGTAGAGTTGAAAAAAAGGTACATATAATTTTTACATGAAGGTGATTATTTGTACGTTTCCTGACATACAATCATACATATGAGTACTTTCTACAATAAATTTACAGACAGTACATATAATTAATTAGCTATGCCTATGGATATCGCAATCAATATGTTTGTCAAATAGTTAGACTAACAGTGGGACAAACATGAGAACTTGTGGAAGTGTACTCTGAATTTGTTCGATGCTACTGTTTGTGTTTGATGCATTTGTTAGCAAATTGTTTGATAGTGTGTACGGGATGTAGGCAATATCGCGTAAAAATAACGTATATAACAATTAGGAGGAAGATGAAGAGCTGAAAATATTAATGATTTATATTGTTTGGATGGGAAATGATCCTTTATAGGTCTATTGTACTATAAAGTGTTTCTAGAAGTACATAGATCATTAATGCTTTTATAACTTAAAGTACATGAAATATATACTGTTTTATTGTAGTGTTCCACATTATAAACTTTTAATAACTGCTTTAACATTGGTTTGATTCGGATTTTGTTGGTTTCTAGACTTTAGAATTTCATTATTTATGAGTTCTATTCAACCTTTCATACATGTATTTATTCCATTTTGTGTTCATTGTTTTGCATGACTACATTTTGACTTCTTTTTTAAAGTTACTTCTACAAACTGTTACGGTATTCTGTTTTTCAATTCATTGATGTCCCTGAGTAGAGTTTGATGAGCTTTACTCCTGATGAATCACAATAGGAAGAAATTAGAAGGAGGAACATCAGGTGATTTTGGTGGCCACCCAATGTCATGTCACCATCTGATCCTCTGCCAATTGACCTGTTAGGAAACCTTGTTTGTCAGTTCTTGGCCAATGCACTGGGGATCAATTTTGTGAAAGGCAAACTTTACTGCATCTTGTAAAGTCGAAAAAGTAGGCAAAATTCAGACTAGTATAAATGGATATAATTATTACAATTAGCATTTGCATCAGTGAAAACTGGGCCGAAAATTTCCCCATCCCATTTGGTCGCCCACGTGAGTTGTTCGTGGTGAGTGAAGTGGTTTATCTGCTGTCCAGTGAGGGTTAGTAGCGCACCAGTGTACGGCAACTGTGAGTGTCTAATCCACCGTGGATGTGGAAAACTGTTTCATTAGAAAAAATTAGGTGCTGAAGGAGATCCTTCGATTGCAAGATATTATCCTAAGGGCCGTACACACGTAGGGTTTTTTAAGTCTTTCCACCAGACTTTCTGCTAAGCTCCTCCTACTTTTTCCACAAGAATATAAGAAAAAACAATATAATTATTATGATACCTGCAGGTATCATGGATACCAACTAAAATAAATAATAATTATATCCCTTTTTCTTATATTCTCGTTGAAAAAGTAGGAGGAGCTTAGCAAAAAGTCTGGTGGAAAGACTTAAAAAACCCTACGTGTGTACGGCCCTTAACATTTCTTCAGCAAATGCCGTTCTTGCTGCATATTCGTTTGCGTTAAGTTACGCATATATTGAACACAGTTTCGAAATCTTTTGATTCTTTTAAAACTAACAAAATTCAAATACAACCTATATTTAGGAAGTTTTAACGTCTAGTGTATTAATTACATAAAATTATCCATATTCTTTCTTTATCTGCATTTCTTATCGTTCTCTTATTCGGATGTTGTCAGCCTGTATGACTGATATTCATTATCTTGGTCATGGAATTAAATCGTGTTTTAAATGTAAAAGCGTGACATTTTATTGCAACCAACATACAAATATGCAGTGTGTATTTAGTATACAGGGTTAATTACAAATTATCGGTCAGTTTCACGTCTTCTGCCATATTAGAAAAAGACGATATAATAATAATTAAAATTAAATAATAGTGGTTCATATGGTTTGGCATATGGTTCAGGTACTTTACTGGTACAGTGGTTCATCTAATACCTTATTAAGTTATTACGGTGTGTAGAAAGCGAATTAATACTTAACGGTATAAGATCGCGTGATTTCACTACTTGCACCAATGACCGCAAATTATACATCAAATAAATGATCGATATATTAAATTATATTAACGAACTTAACTCACAAAATGGTAGCTAAGTTATGGATTCTATTGCCTTCTTTATATTTATCATATATGTTATTAATATCATTAACTCTATTAAATAATTAATAATCACAAAATAATTTTAAATCGTCTAAAATTATGTTAATGATAGCTTTTTATAAAAAATTAGATTTGGAGTTTTAAAATAATTGTTTTTTTTAGCAATTTTGTTTTACAATGGGTTCTTTATAAAAAGATATAATTCTTTTATATCTATATTTATTATTAACCAACTATTATTATATAATATAAGACAGTACTTAACTCAGGTAAAATCCTAATCATTTAATCTACCTATTGTTTGTTTAATTAGTATACAAAGCTATTCTAACTCTCAATACAGGTGAACTTCTTTATAATGAAATCCTGTATAGTGAAATTAGTGTCCTGAATTTTTTTATGGCAGACTGAAGAGAATTTGTTCACTATAGAGGCTACTTCCTTACTCATGACACTACATTCACTATAGAAGATTTATACTGCATTGATAATTTGAAATGAACTCTTTCGATATACAACATGTTTCTTTAAGTTGTAGAGGATCATCCCACTTATCGGTGGGATATAACGACTGCTTCTGTTATCTATTTGGATATTAGCAAGAGTGATTGAATTTACCAAACTGTGACAAGCAGTTGATAGCGTCACCTCTCGTTATTTCCATTGTCTCGTGAAAGCCTGTCACGCATTGCTAACTGCTGTCACGGTTACGAATAACTAACACTCGGATCATCTACTGTGACTTAAAGTATTAGTGAGCTATGTACACTGTGTAGTGTATAGTAACTGTGAGTATTAGTGAGCTATGTACTGTGACTTGAGTATTAGTGAGCTATGTAATGTGACTTGAGTATTAGTGAACTATGTACTGTGACTTGAGTATTAGTGAGTTATGTACTGTGACTTGAGTATTAGTGAGCTATGTACTGTGACTGTAAACATTAGTGAGCTATCTACTGTGACTGTAAGCATTAGTGAGCTATCTACACTATACATTGTACAATGACTGTGAGTATTAGTGAGCTATCTACAATGACTTAAAGTACTAGTGATCTTCCACAATGTATCTCTATGAGCAGTTTCTAATTATGTAGAACTGTAAGTGAAACATTTGAACAATAATTTTATCCTCATGTCATGCTCCTATATTAGTACTCGTGATACTGAATAGTGTAGGTAAAATAACACACTGTAGGTAAAATAACAGATTGTAGGTAAAATAACACACTGTATGTAAAAAATAACACACTGTAGGTAAAGAGTAACACACTGTAGGTAAAGTAACACACTGTATGTAAAATAACACACTGTATGTAAAATAACACACTGTAGGTAAAAAATAACACACTGTAGGTAAAGAGTAACACACTGTAGGTAAAATAACACACTGTAGGTAAAGAGTAACACACTGTAGGTAAAGTAACACACTGTATGTAAAATAACACACTGTATGTAAAATAACACACTGTAGGTAAAAAATAACACACTGTAGGTAAAGAGTAACACACTGTAGGTAAAATAACACACTGTAGGTAAAATAACACACTGTAGGTAAAATAACACACTGTAGGTAAAAAATAACACACTGTATGTATAAAATAACACACTGTAGGTAAAAAATAACACACTGTAGGTAAAAAGTAACACACTGTAGGTAAAATAACACACTGTAGGTAAAATAACACACTGTAGGTAAAAATAACACACTGTATGTATAAAATAACACACTGTAGGTAAAAAATAACACACTGTAGGTAAAAAGTAACACACTGTAGGTAAAAAGTAACACACTGTAGGTAAAATAACACACTGTAGGTAAAAAATAACACACTGTAGGTAAAATAACACACTGTAGGTAAAATAACACACTGTAGGTAAAAAATAACACACTGTAGGTAAAAAGTAACACACTGTAGTAAAAAGTAACACACTGTAGGTAAAATAACACACTGTAGGTAAAATAACACACTGTAGTAGTAAAAAATAACACACTGTATGTAAAATGACACACTGTAGGTAAAATAACACAATGTAGGTAAAAAGTAACACACTGTAGGTAAAAAGTAACACACTGTAGGTAAAAAATAACACACTGTATGTAAAATAACACACTGTAGGTAAAATAACACACTGTAGGTAAAATAACACACTGTAGGTAAAATAACACACTGTAGGTAAAATAACACACTGTAGGTAAAATAACACACTGTAGGTAAAAAATAACACACTGTAGGTAGAGTTCAGAGTTTCAAATATCAATATAGCTACTCTATGCAGTCAATAATGCGTAAATAATTTAGTGGGGAGAGGCAACGTGAAATGGCTACTGCTTCTCCCTTGCAAATATTAGTTGTAAATCTTTACCAATATTAGTTGTAACCCTTTGCAAATATTAGTTGTAACCCTTTGCAAATATTAGTTGTAACCCTTTGCAAATATTAGTTGTAACCCTTTGCAAATATTAGTTGTAACCCCTGGCAAATATTAGTTGTAATGAATACTTTTACCAATATTAGTTGTAAACCTTTAATGATATTAGTTGTAATGAATACTTTTACCAATATTAGTTGTAAACCATTACTAATATTAGTTGTAATGTATAGCTAAAGATTATAACAATAACGATCACATATTTTGCTTAAAATTAACTCTATCATGTTTTGCATACTAATTGGCATCGTTATTGATCTCAATTTCTCTATAAAGTTGCAAGTGATCAATAAATCGATATCTGAGTGATATTAAATAGCTTATTATTAGTTAGATAATATTACACTTTTATCGACTAGTAGAAATGTTAGTTTATTAGTGTCTAGTTAGTATAGTTAGCATGTGTATATTGGCTATACTACATTAATTACCTGACAGCGAACACTCCCTTCCTGTGTATGAAACACACCTCAAATCTATTGTCTGTCAGTTAAAAGAACTGTGCACATATACCTTGTTATTCAACTGTAAGTAAAATTGTTCATTTTATCAGTCAGTTTGTGTAGTGCTATAGGGTAACAATCAGAACCCTTGGCTAGAGCTTTACCCGATGCGCTCGTGTCACCTGCTTGGTGGAGGGGGTCGGGGTGGGTGTAACAAAGGTAACTCAAGGGGTTCAATTATCAGGTGTGTGTTAGTAGTGAGTCTGTTGCTGTAGAGGAAGGTGCTGATGTGCTGTCTCTCTCTCTCTCTCCAACCTTATTTAAACTAATCCTTTTGTGTTGTTCTTTTTTCTATCATTTGTGATATTATGTTTTGTTTCTTTACTTCAGTGATAGAATATTAGTTGAAATATTTTTTGTTAATGTATTAAGTTGTTATTTAATTTGAAGTGTTATTTTTTGTGGTTTGACATTAAATATTTTTTTTAAGTATTACTCATCGTCACATGTGTTTATTTTCTAGCTTTAATAAATTGTTTCTAATTTTCTAAAATCGAAACTTCTAACCGTCAAACTGGAGAATATTGTTGTAAGTATAGCAATAATGTATAGTATATTTATAATGTACATTATACTTTTATAACTATAATGTGAACTTTTGTCTTTTTCGAGGTTTGTTTATTCAATTCTCAGTGATATGATTTAGTGAATAATGTATTTGAAATACAGTGAAATAAAAGTATATAATTAATATTAGTCAAATTTTATTAAATTAATTTTTATTTAGCCTTACATTTAAATTGAAAATAGTATAGTTTGTAAAAAAAAAAAAAATATGAAGTATCTAAAGTTATTTTTATTTCATATTATGTAAATAATTCGTCAATTTGGAATATATTTTCAAAATTCAAATAAACTTATTTTATTTGCTAAATTTTATATTTAATGTATAGATTATTTGGTATATTATTATATAACTTAGTGTAGAATATACCATCTTAAATATATGATAAATTTATTTTCAATTATTTATATTATGATGAATTAGCCATATAGTTCCTATTACAGTAGTTACAATTATGTTTTAACAATATACTAAAATATCAAAGAGTTATCATTCAATTATTTATTACTTATCTAATTAAACTGATACCGTTATATTTGCAATAGTTTTATCTTATTTTCTTTTCTTTTAACTATGAAAATGAAATAAAATCACTCAGTTTCCCCTCAAATGATAAAATAAACATTTTATTTCTATTTCATTTAATTGAAAGGTAAAGATCGCATGCAATTATTTTGACTTATTTTTTATATACTCTGAAATATTTGGATTTTTTTTTAAATTTAAGCCTTAGAAAATTTAGTCCTTATTCACCTTTTGCCTGACGTCATCAGGTGAAAGATTTCAAATTATCAACCTTTAAAATTTACACAATGCAATCCATGAAAAAAATAAACTCTACGGTTTTTGGTCTCATCATTTGATTTACTTTTAATTTTTTTGCGTTATTTAAATTTTTCTCAATGAATTACGTCATTTTCTATTTAAATAGATTATTATATTTAATAGACTATTATTATATTAAAAAGGTTATTATTATATTAAATATATTATTCAGGCGGCTGGTGATTCATTGGGTGAATGAAAGTCACGCACAGACATAGATTTCATTCCTCATTTTCTTTATTATTAATCCAGTCTGTTATTACGAGTCCGACTAATTTGATGCAATAACACACACCACACACACTGACTGCGTGTGGAAACACGCCACACACACTGACTGCGAATGGACACACGCCACACTTACTGACTGCGTGTGGACACACGCCACACACACTGACTGCGAATGGACACACGCCACACACACTGACTGCGAATGGACACACGCCAAACATACTGACTGCGTGTGGACACACGCCACACACACTGACTGCGTGTGGACACACACCACACGTGGACTGTTACACGCCGCATATACACATGTATTGATATACAATTATAATTATCTATATCGTATTCCAATAGTAATAACAGTTCTGTGTCTATTTTATATTCTTTATTATGTATTTCTTATACCACACATACAAAAATATATTTTTATTCAATAAATAAAATATGCAATGTGATGCAATTTAATGGAAATATGATATAATTCTTCTGTTATATTAGTTAAAATAGACTATCACTCAGAGAAAATTAATACTACTATCATATTCATAATTCAATAACCCTACTGTATTTTATCTAGCTATTCCCTACCGTTTACCATTTAAATAACGGTAGGTACCCCTTCTTACAGACAAAATGTCTCCATACTACCTATAATTCACTGAAATATACATAAGCGTTACCGACAGTTTGTTGTGGGCCGTTACCATGGCTACGGCTAACCCCCTCCCCCCCCCCCCCTGTCACTTGACGCTGCATTCCTGTTGCTTAGTTTGCTGTTCCAAAACCATTCCAATTCACAAGAGGAATAAAGTGGAATCGGTTTAATTATTTTAAACCTAATGACTTATTTTGATCAGCTTCAAAAATCGCTATTCATTTTTTTCTCAAATTTTCAATGGACGTCAGCTAAGAAATATTTCAAGTATGACATTTGAAAGTGTTAATGTAGTCTTCGTGATATTTAAATGTTAAAAAGACCCACTCGTCACAGCAACCTTTTACAGCGGCGCACTATATTATCCCACCAATCGAACGTCAAACCGTCTATAATGTCACGATGAATATTTTAAATGTTTCGATCAATGCCTTACTTCGTGACAGAGGAACCTTAGTTCGCCTCTCTGGTACACACTGCAAATGGAACCGTTATTACTGATCCATAATTTAATAGGAATATTTCATTGAAGTTAGTTTTTATTAACTACACTTTTATAATATACTTATATGTTTTAATATGTTGGGTAGGTTACGAATAATTTTCAAGCAGGTTTACTATTTAGATAATATAAATTATATGTTTTGACAACTTTCATTTGGTAACCATGATACCTGCAGAGTGCTGGTATCTTGGATACAAATAAAACGGTCAGTTTAAATGCCAAATAATATATTTATTTTATATCGAAAAGTAAAAATGTCCGATAATTCGCAACTAATACATTGCTAGGACACCATTGCTAACTACTATATTGCTAGGACACCAATGCTAACTACTATATTGCTAGGACACCATTGCTAACTAGTATATTGCTAGGACACCAATGCTAACTACTATATTGCTAGGACACCATTGCTAACTAGTATATTGCTAGGACACCATTGCTAACTAGTATATTGCTAGGACACCAATGCTAACTAGTATATTGCTAGGACACCAATGCTAACTACTATATTGCTAGGACACCATTGCTAACTAGTATATTGCTAGGACACCATTGCTAACTAGTATATTGCTAGGACACCATTGCTAACTAGTATATTGCTAGGACACCATTGCTAACTAGTATATTGCTAGGACACCAATGCTAACTACTATATTGCTAGGACACCAATGCTAACTAGTATATTGCTAGGACACCATTGCTAACTAGTATATTGCTAGGACACCATTGCTAACTAGTATATTGCTAGGACACCATTGCTAACTAGTATATTGCTAGGACACCATTGCTAACTAGTATATTGCTAGGACACCATTGCTAACTAGTATATTGCTAGGACACCATTGCTAACTAGTATATTGCTAGGACACCATTGCTAACTAGTATATTGCTAGGACACCATTGCTAACTAGTATATTGCTAGGACACCATTGCTAACTAGTATATTGCTAGGACACCATTGCTAACTAGTATATTGCTAGGACACCATTGCTAACTACTATATTGCTAGGACACCATTGCTAACTAGTATATTGCTAGGACACCATTGCTAACTAGTATATTGCTAGGACACCATTGCTAACTAGTATATTGCTAGGACACCATTGCTAACTAGTATATTGCTAGGACACCATTGCTAACTAGTATATTGCTAGGACACCATTGCTAACTAGTATATTGCTAGGACACCATTGCTAACTAGTATATTGCTAGGACACCATTGCTAACTAGTATATTGCTAGGACACCATTGCTAACTAGTATATTGCTAGGATACCATTGCTAACTAGTATATTGCTAGGACACCAATGCTAACTAGTATATTGCTAGGACACCATTGCTAACTAGTATATTGCTAGGACACCATTGCTAACTAGTATATTGCTAGGACACCATTGCTAACTAGTATATTGCTAGGACACCATTGCTAACTAGTATATTGCTAGGACACCATTGCTAACTAGTATATTGCTAGGACACCATTGCTAACTAGTATATTGCTAGGACACCATTGCTAACTAGTATATTGCTAGGACACCATTGCTAACTAGTATATTGCTAGGATACCATTGCTAACTAGTATATTGCTAGGACACCAATGCTAACTAGTATATTGCTAGGACACCATTGCTAACTAGTATATTGCTAGGATACCATTGCTAACTAGTATATTGCTAGGACACCATTGCTAACTAGTATATTGCTAGGACACCAATGCTAACTAGTATATTGCTAGGATACCATTGCTAACTAGTATATTGCTAGGACACCATTGCTAACTAGTATATTGCTAGGACACCAATGCTAACTAGTATATTGCTAGGACACCATTGCTAACTAGTATATTGCTAGGACACCATTGCTAACTAGTATATTGCTAGGACACCAATGCTAATTAGTATATTGCTAGGACACCATTGCTAACTAGTATATTGCTAGGACACCATTGCTAACTAGTATATTGCTAGGACACCATTGCTAACTAGTATATTGCTAGGACACCATTGCTAACTAGTATATTGCTAGGACACCATTGCTAACTAGTATATTGCTAGGACACCATTGCTAACTAGTATATTGCTAGGACACCATTGCTAACTAGTATATTGCTAGGATACCATTGCTAACTAGTATATTGCTAGGACACCAATGCTAACTAGTATATTGCTAGGACACCATTGCTAACTAGTATATTGCTAGGACACCATTGCTAACTAGTATATTGCTAGGACACCATTGCTAACTAGTATATTGCTAGGATACCATTGCTAACTAGTATATTGCTAGGACACCATTGCTAACTAGTATATTGCTAGGATACCATTGCTAACTAGTATATTGCTAGGACACCATTGCTAACTAGTATATTGCTAGGACACCATTGCTAACTAGTATATTGCTAGGACACCATTGCTAACTAGTATATTGCTAGGACACCATTGCTAACTAGTATATTGCTAGGACACCATTGCTAACTAGTATATTGCTAGGACACCATTGCTAACTAGTATATTGCTAGGACACCATTGCTAACTAGTATATTGCTAGGACACCAATGCTAACTAGTATATTGCTAGGACACCATTGCTAACTAGTATATTGCTAGGATACCATTGCTAACTAGTATATTGCTAGGACACCATTGCTAACTAGTATATTGCTAGGACACCATTGCTAACTAGTATATTGCTAGGACACCATTGCTAACTAGTATATTGCTAGGACACCATTGCTAACTAGTATATTGCTAGGATACCATTGCTAACTAGTATATTGCTAGGACACCAATGCTAACTAGTATATTGCTAGGACACCATTGCTAACTAGTATATTGCTAGGACACCATTGCTAACTAGTATATTGCTAGGACACCATTGCTAACTAGTACATTGCTAGGACACCAATGTCAGTTCTTAGCTACTTTCATATACATTAGCAATACTCAGTAGAATGAGCGACAGCACATTACGCTTAGGTGTTTTCTTTTGTTTTGCGGCGCTCGATAGGCACTTGGTTGTTTTCATCATTCGTTGCCATACCATTGGTAGTCGCTACTACACATGTCACTACACAAGTTGTTTATCCCTGTACACAAGTCTTTACACAAGCCACTGTATACAAGTTGTTTACCTCTTGATTATGGTGTGATATTGACGGGCCATTGATTATTGATCGATTTGTTGACTTCTTTTCGTGCTAGTAGCTATGATAGAGTATTCTGTACTAGAGTATTCTGTACTAGAGTATTCTGTACTAGAGTATTCTGTACTAGAGTATTCTGCACTCTATGATAGAGTATTCTGTACTCTATGATAGAGTATTCTGTACTCTATGATAGAGTATTCTGTACTCTATGATGCTATTCTGTACTTCCAGACAGTAAGAGGTTAAGAAGTCGTTCAATCAAGTTCTTTGTCGTCTTAGAATACTTTGAATAAAGCTAATAAAGACCCGCTCAATAGAGCTAATATATTATACAGCAAAGTTAATGCATTAGAACTCATTTGTCACGAATGCTGTTTTCTCAGAAGAAGTTCCGAAATTATAATTAAAGAGAATATAGCTTATAGGATAAATAATATTAACATGTTATAAATATAATACAATTATATATACGATTACAGTAGTTACGAATATATTAATAGTGACTATCCGAATAAAACTTGGTAGTTATTAAAACAGATATTTTTATAAGATGTTTATTTTACTTATTTTGCTTGATTTTGTATAAATCTATCACCTTTAAATAAATTCTCGAAAATTTAATTCTTTAACTAATTGTTTTTTTTTCTTTTTCCACAGGTAAGACGCCCCCCATCCCCCAATCATAGGATGGAGGTAGTGGCACCCCCCAATTCAGAGGACTCCCCCATTATGGAGGTAGGGGGAAAGTTAGGGGGGAGGGGTGTACCCCAATTGAAACCCTTACTAGGGTAAATTACGTATTATCGGTCAGTTCCACATCTTCGGTCGTATAAGATAAAACTATATAATATTTTTTTTCCTATTGGTATTCATGATGCCTGCAGAAAATAAATAATTATTATTATATTGTTTTTTCTTATATAACCGAAGATGTGGAACTGGTCGATAATTCGTAACTTACCCTAGTAGGGATGATTCAAAAAGGTTTCTCCAAATACCTTAGATATGTTGAAGGACACTGTCCCTTCATAATACCTTAGATATGTTGAAGGACACTGTCCCTTCATAACACCTTAGATATGTTGAAGGACACTGTCCCTTCATAATACCTTAGATATGTTGAAGGACACTGTCCTTTCATTTAGGGGTTTAATTCCCAGGGCGGGATATTTGAGACTGGGTAAAATCCCTCGGGTTTAGAAGCCAAGTCTCACGACAGAGAATTTCTTCTCAGCAGATATCTTTTAAATCAATGCTTTAAAATGCTCACTAAATATAACCCTATGGAAACTATATTGCAATATAGGATAAAGTGTATTAGCAAAGGAGAATTAAATATAGGATGAAAATTTTAATGGATTAATAGGAAAAAAATAGTCATTGTGAAGAAATCTAGAGAAATTTAATTCAACTCTCAGTTTTTTCTCTCTTCATAATTATTGTATTTTAATGCTCATATTTAGATGTAATTTTTGAATAATGATCTCTTGAAATTCTCATTTGGTAATTGTGACTTTACCCAACTGAGATGTTAAGAATGTAATATGAAGTGTTTTAAAATAGGTAAACATGTTCATTTTGAAATATTTTCTCCAATCAATTAGTTTGTCACAAAAAAACTCACAATGGCGATAATTAATTTAAACTGCTTATTAAAAATATTTTATCATATTCTTAAATGAAATAAATCTATGAACACTTACGAAATAAAGAAAATACGGAATTACCGTACACAATGGGGTTATCAGCTATATTACCGTACACAATGGGGTTATCAGCTATATTACCGTACACAATGGGGTTATCTGCTATATTACCGTACACAATGGGGTTATCTGCTATATTACCGTACACAATGGGGTTATCTTCTATATTACCGTACACAATGGGGTTATCTGCTATATTACCGTACACAATGGGGTTATCTGCTATATTACCGTACACAATGGGGTTATCTGCTATATTACCGTACACAATGGGGTTATCTGCTATATTACCGTACACAATGGGGTTATCTTCTATATTACCGTACACAATGGGGTTATCTGCTATATTACCGTACACAATGGGGTTATCAGCTATATTACCGTACACAATGGGGTTATCTTCTATATTACCGTACACAATGGGGTTATCTGCTATATTACCGTACACAATGGGGTTATCTGCTATATTACCGTACACAATGGGGTTATCTTCTATATTACCGTACACAATGGGGTTATCTGCTATATTACCGTACACAATGGGGTTATCTGCTATATTACCGTACACAATGGGGTTATCTGCTATATTACCGTACACAATGGGGTTATCTGCTATATTACCGTACACAATGGGGTTATCTGCTATATTACCGTACACAATGGGGTTATCTGCTATATTACCGTACACAATGGGGTTATCTGCTATATTACCGTACACAATGGGGTTATCTTCTATATTACCGTACACAATGGGGTATCTGCTATATTACCGTACACAATGGGGTTATCTGCTATATTACCGTACACAATGGGGTTATCTGCTATATTACCGTACACAATGGGGTTATCTTCTATATTACCGTACACAATGGGGTTTTCTGCTATATTACCGTACACAATGGGGTTATCTGCTATATTACCGTACACAATGGGGTTATCTGCTATATTACCGTACACAATGGGGTTATCTTCTATATTACCGTACATAATGGGGTTTTCTGCTATATTACCGTACACAATGGGGTTATCTGCTATATTACCGTACATAATGGGGTTTTCTGCTATATTACCGTACACAATGGGGTTATCTGCTATATTACCGTACATAATGGGGTTTTCTGCTATATTACCGTACACAATGGGGTTATCTGCTATATTACCGTACACAATGGGGTTATCTGCTATATTACCGTACACAATGGGGTTATCTGCTATATTACCGTACACAATGGGGTTATCTTCTATATTACCGTACATAATGGGGTTTTCTGCTATATTACCGTACACAATGGGGTTATCTGCTATATTACCGTACATAATGGGGTTATCTGCTATATTACCGTACACAATGGGGTTATCTGCTATATCACCGTACACAATGGGGTTATCTGCTATATCACCTTGCAAAAATGGGTTTTCTCTCAAATTGTCGCACAGTCTCCTAAATGGGACAGAGTGCATCCACTCATTTTTGCTCAGTCTCAAGAGTACTCTTGCTTCAGTTCAAGAGGGATGAAGAGGTGGTAGCTATCGAGAATCTCATGGAAAAGTGCTTCTATTCCACGTCATCGATATGTTACTTCTTTTACGGGGGGAGGGACGGGGCTGATGTTGTTGGTGTTGGGCGGCGGGTGGGGTTGAGAGTGAGAGAGGTATGAGTGAGATGAGGTCGGGTTTAAATTGCAGTGTCCATCACTCGTCTGAATAATAATGGAGTAATCATTAAATAAATACCACTTTTGTACAATGGTAAAACAGATGTTATGATCAATATAATATTAAATATTTGAGAAAATTATGATATCTTGATTAGTATATGAAATAAAAAATTTAATTTTCATATTCATATTAGTATATGAAATCACTTATTTAATTTGTTAATTCTTTTCTACTAAGTCAAATCGCATTTTCTTTAAATATATTTTTTTAGCTTTTGTTGAAAAATTCAAAATGAACACTTTTCTAATTTGAAATGTTTGTAACACGTTTTAACAAGTTACTGAGAAATATTCAAAATAATATTAAAGTTTGACTAACAGGATAAATGCCGATGATTTCATAACCTTCTCCCTAACCGTCTATCTACCTAATAGCAAAGTTACAACAATATGGTCAATGCCGAAAACTCACTGCAGTCAATAATACGTCTAAACACCATTCGTGTTGTCTCCGTAAAAACAGTCTAACCTATCAACCGTGTGGACAGTCATTGACACAAAGTCTCTATGTTACTAGTGACTGTACCTAGGGTTAGTTTTTGGGACCACACCCTAGTAAAATAAGCACACCGACGTACCTTAATAGAGCTACTTAGACCCTACCATGCCTCCTATAGTTTCCTATGGCCTTAGCGTTGAAGCAGCTCTGATGTCAAAGTGATGTGTTAAACCATTATGCATTTAGCCAATGAAGTGAAAATTGTAAGATAGTACATTTAACACGATAGTACCAAAGTAAGATAGTACGTTCAGCACGATAGTACCAAAGTAAGATAGTACGTTTAGCACGATAGTACCAAAGTAAGATAGTACATTTAGCACTATAGTACCAAAGTAAGATAGTACATTTAGCACGATAGTACCAAAGTAAGATAGTACATTTAGCACGATAGTACCAAAGTAAGATAGTACGTTTAGCACGATAGTACCAAAGTAAGATAGTACGTTTAGCACGATAGTACCAAAGTAAGATAGTACATTTAGCACGATAGTACCAAAGTAAGATAGTACATTTAACACGATAGTACCAAAGTAAGATAGTACATTTAGCACTATAGTACCAAAGTAAGATAGTACATTTAGCACGATAGTACCAAAGTAAGATAGTACATTTAGCACGATAGTACCAAAGTAAGATAGTACGTTTAGCACGATAGTACCAAAGTAAGATAGTACGTTTAGCACGATAGTACCAAAGTAAGATAGTACATTTAGCACGATAGTACCAAAGTAAGATAGTACATTTAGCACGATAGTACCAATGTATGATAGTACATTTAGAACGATAGTACCAAAGTAAGATAGTACGTTTAGCACGATAGTACCAAAGTAAGGTAGTACATTTAGCACGATAGTACCAAAGTAAGATAGTACGTTCACGTACAAAAGGAGAAAGAGTTGGTACATTTAGAGCGGCATATGACATTATCTTTTCTCTTCTTTTATACCTTGCAATTATCATTCCGCAAATGAACTATTTTTCTACCAAGAGATTTGCTTTCTATTTTGTTAAGAAATCACATTATATTATTAAGATAAAATTATATTAATAAAGAGTAGTAAATATTATTATCAATAAAATGAATACTAAAAAAATTGGTGAAAATAATGCAGATTTTGTGTATGAAAACTTGAGTACCAATTAGAGACCTCACTAAGAATATATATAACCCCGTCCATAAGTGAACAAATGATATCAAGTTATATCATTAACTCTACGGTTTTCACTACTAACATTTGATTTACTTTTTAAATGGTAATAAAATTTTCAAAGGTACAGCAAATGAAAAGGAAAAAGATGTTTTAAAAATTGCATTTGTAATTAGTGATAAATGTCTGATAGTAAATTAAATGAAATTATCTCAATTAAAGATTAATTATGAACTACTCATTGGAATTATACATAACTATTATTTCAAATCATTAAACCAAATGGAAAAACAAGTTAACTTACTAACTTTACCATTTTTTGTTAATTGACACTTAAAGAGAAGTACGACATTTGTCCTATTGATTTTAAATTATTAATAATATTTTAAAAGTATTTATTTTAAAAATAAATGTTCCGTATCATCCCTGCAAACAATTCCACATTGTATACACATGGTAGCCACATGATTTTTCATAGGTTTAATGTGGCAATTTAATATTAATATGGGCTATCCACATTGAATCAATGATAAAAACACATTATTAAACACGTGTTTCTGCCACTTCTAAACCATATAGTGAAAACCATATCAAATAGAGATTATAAACATGTTTAATCGAACACATCATATCCACATGTTCTTGTTTTTAATGGAAAAATATTGTCTTTAAAAAAAAAAATTACCATACTAATAACAGGTGTTAACTATAAGTAATTAATTCATAGTAACATGTCAAATACCATACTTATAACATATGTTAATCACACGTAATTAACCATATTACCATGTAAAACCTCATGTAATTCATATGATATCCATTTCCAAAAACTATACATGGTATAAATACACATGTTTTAAATGAGTAAATGCCACATATTATACACATGGAATTATTTGCATAATTATTAATAGAGAATTTATACTATGAAGAATATCAAATAAATTTTAGTTGAGATGGAAACCTAATTTTTCTGAATAGTCTAAATTAATTCAATGTCTAATAAATACTAGAAATAAAAGTGGGAATTACTAATTCCGAAATATTACAGTCATTTCATTTATTTAGTCATTTATTTCAATTAGGCATCAGTCCCCAATAACTATAATAGTTAGCATTAGTATTAGCATTAGTTAGCACCAGTGCCAATCAGTCTCTGTATGGCACCACTAGAAGGGCGTTGTCCAAATTAGTGTAAGTGTCTTCGTGTTTTAGTCTAGCAAACACTTTGCTACTGACTTACTCACTAATTACTCTGCCCCTGTGTGTCACTATGCTGTTAGTAGCGAAAACATATGACATATAAGCTCTTGTGATTTAATATCAGTATCTTCATTTTATAGCATTTTCTCTCATTCACTTCAGTTTTATAAATTCAATTCAAGAACTTTTACAAAAAGTAAATCAACTATTAGGAGTGAAATCCGTAGATTTCTATAATATTTATTTGCGTATCAATATTCTCAAACTAACAACCTTATTCTGGCTAGAAAACCTCAAAAAAACTAGAAAAATATTTAAACTTAAAAAAACCTCATTAAATTAATTAAAATTATTTCTATTTAAAAAAGAATACGAAAAACTAAATTCAAGGCTATTCAATAATATAGGGAAATTACCATGAGTTTTGAATGTGCCTCAATTTAGACAAAATGTAGCCTTTGAACTATCATGTTTTGGTCTTTTTGAATATCTTATTTTATTGGAACATCAATATCCAATCAGAATGATATTCAATATTTTTAATGTGGTGCCCTAAAATTCAAAGGAATTGGTATTGTTGAGACAATAGAGTGTATAAATAAAGACTTGTTAAATCAATTAGATCTTAATCTTTTATTTGTAACGTCATTCACTCTACTGTTGCTTTTGCTCTGTGGGTACAATACACTGAAAATATGTAAACAGATTTTTCCGTGCGTACAATGTAAATTGTCGTACCAACTAAAATATTACCTGTCTAACTGCTCTCTTACCTGTCTAACTGCTCTCTTACCTGTTTAACTGCTCTCTCTTACCTGTCTAACTGCTCTCTCTTACCTGTTTAACTGCTCTCTCTTACCTGTCTAACTGCTCTCTCTTACTGTCTAACTGCTCTCTCTTACATACATGTCTAACTGCTCTCTCTTACCTGTCTAACTGCTCTCTCTTACATACATGTCTAACTGCTCTCTCTTACCTGTCTAACTGCTCTCTCTTACATACATGTCTAACTGGTCTCTCTTACCTGTCTAACTGCTCTCTCTTACATACCTGTCTAACTGCTCTCTCTTACCTGTTTAACTGCTATATCTTACCTGTCTGTTTGCTCTCTTACCTGTCTAACTGCTCTCTTACCTGTCTGACTGCTCTCTTACCTGTCTGACTACTCTCTTACCTGTCTAACTGCTCTCTTACCTGTCTAACTGCTCTCTTACCTGTCTAACTCCTCTCTTACCTGTCTAACTGCTCTCTTACCTGTCTAACTGCTCTCTTACCTGTCTAACTACTCTCTTACCTGTCTAACTGCTCTCTTACCTGTCTAACTGCTCTCTTACCTGTCTAACTGCTCTCTCTTACCTGTTTAACTGCTATCCCTTACCTGTCTAACAGCTCTCTAACTGCTCTCTTACTTGTCTAACCTCTCTCCTAATTACAGGTGCGCACTCTGTTCGTCAGTGGACTGCCTATGGATGCAAAGCCCAGGGAACTGTACCTTCTCTTCAGAGCCTACGAGGTAACTAAAATAACATTATTCACATATTATCGATACTATCAATATTCACAAATTAACAATATTCACAAATTAACCAATAAATCGATAGTTATGAATTGATTTTGGTCAGTTTCACATTTTCAGTCATATAAAGAAATCGGAAAAATTGGTATCCATGGTACCTGCAGGTATCATGGATACCAATTATTATACAGTTTTTTCTTATATGACCGAAAATGTGAAACTGACCGATAATTCGTAACTTACCCTAAATCGATAGCCAATATGAAGAGAAAATCAACAGTAACTCTTGTTAACATTTTTGTTTCATCCAAAAGAATGAAAAACGTTAAATTTAAAAAGAATAAATAGTTAAATTCAGCTGGTTTACTCTTCACCCACAATATTGTAACTGTGGAAAAAATCCCACAGATTAAGTCATTTCATCCATGGATATTTCCCACATATTTATAGAGTGAAAGAGAGATTTGAGAACATCCCGAGGTTTAGGTACTTTTTCATGGGAAATTCCCACAGATTTGTGGATTTTTAATACAATCTGCATTGAAGTGAATTGAGGCTAGTCCTTCATTTTGAAATAAATTGTGTGAATTATCTACAACTTTCACTGTGAAGGTTTTCGATTAATAACAAACTATTTAAATTTATTTCACAGTTTCTATTTTGTTATTTAACTAATTGTAATGCATTAATTGTTTTCATTTCTTCCAGGGATATGAGAGTTCGCTGTTAAAAGTTACCAGCAAGAACGGCAAAACAGCTTCGGTGAGTACCATTCAGAAAAATTCTTTGGAATAAAATAAAGAAGATCATATCAGTTTAGTTAGTAAATAGTTAACTACAAGATTTGAAATATGATGTTCATAATAGGGTTCTGGAAATTTCGGTCTTGGGAAACTCGGTCTCCCCGAACCCCTCCCTGCCAGGTCATTAAACAACAATGAAGTGCCCAGTACAACAAACTAGCGGATACAGCAAACTACATAACGATCATTTATGTTAAGAGGTCATTTATAATTCCGAGACCGAAATTTCCGGCCACCTCATAAATATATATGAAAATTTAACAAATTGATTTTATTATTTATCACATCAATTTATCCTGTCCTTTAAATGATTCTTTATTTAAATAAATACAAAATATTTTACCTACTTTCTTCCATTTTCTGATCGTCTGCTTTTCGTGTATTGTATTTTTTGGTAAAAAAAAAATGAGTAAGGAAAATTTAGTAGAATTTTTCTTTAAATTCTTTTAATAAAAAAAATTGACCTCCTAGTATAATAGCAAATAAATAACTCCAATAATGTTGTTTTCTTTTCAGCCGGTTGGTTTCGTTACGTTCAGTACTCGCGCAGGCGCAGAAGCAGCCAAGCAAGACCTCCAGGTAAGCAATTGTGACACATAGATGTAAAAAATTTATTCATCTTCTCTTGCATTCATATTCCCTTATAGTTCCATTCTTTGTGTTATAATAGATACTACTGTTTGAAATAATATACTTTTGATGATTAATGTAAGGAATAAGTTGTTTTTACCGATGAGTTTAATACTTTTCGAAACAAGAAAGTGACTTAGCACATTGATTGCGAAGTGTACCTACCTACCATCGAAACAAACCAAGAATTCATGTAAAGAAATAAAATGATACTTTTATACCTCTTGAGTATTTCATTTGACATATTCTTACGTCCTTTTGACGTCACACATCTAAATTAACGATTCTAACTTTAGAGACCCTTTTATATAAAATCTTCGCAATCAATGTATTAAACTATGTTTTTGCCAAGAAATGTGAATGATAGATGCTGCATCTCTAGGCAATGGCAGCGACATTAATTCCTCAGCCGTGAAAAAAACATGAGGGAGGAAATTTTAACAAGAAACCTAAGAGTGGGTGGGTAGACGAGCTGGTCAGCATACGGCACCGTGTGGCCTCACACACATACACAAAAGAGTACTTTTACCGAGTGGTCGTGACAGCATCTTGATGGTTCCTTGAAACTCTAACTTTTGGTCTTGATGGTTCCTTGAAACTCTAACTTTTGGTCTTGATGGTTACTTGAAACCTTTCGGAAGGTTTATGCAAGTCAACACTTTCTAGTAATTTCTAGTAGATGACATTAAAAGAGATTTGGAACATTCTCGATGCTGTCACAGCCTACTTTCAAATAAAAGGTTTAAACTAAATGATTTGAACATCACCCTCACACTCAAATTAGACACACCCAAATTCAACGAAATCACCTCCCAGAGCAACTCTCTGGAAGTAAGCTTCTTGGACGAATAAATTTATTCTTTCACACACGGTAACACTGAACTAAACTGTAAATTAGTGTTGTATATGAACAAACATGCAAAGACTGAAAATGGCGTCTCACTGAACATCTGTGCTACAAATCATATTCTTTGACTGGAGATATCCTCACCTTCTAGTTCTCATGATATATGGGGCGTTAAGGTCAACATTTTGCTACTTATAAGCTTCACCAGTTAAGATTACTGATTATGACAACAAAAGAGAAGACTGACCAGTGAAGACATTACCTAGCTACTTTAGAGCACATCACGAGTTGGAAGGTTATGGGTACAGTAATATTCTTCATTCCATTAACATCACCAAAAGCACTCGAGAAAAAGAAAAATAATTGAAGGTGCACATCAGAAGCTCCTCCTTTTTACCCTGTCCACCTTCCTTTTTATCGCCACTTATTCCTATTCTCCTCGGTTTGTTTTCCTCTCCTACAACCTGTGATTTTTTGTTTTACTTTAGCATCAAACTATGAAACTTTCTCGATTTCACTTACCTAAAGTTCTGATTCAAACCTCCAATAAGAAGATCAAATTACCTATCAAAAAACGACTCGATTGTGCATCCAGAAAGTTTGAAGTTGCCATCTCATGCCTTTCATATTTTAATTCCAATTTCCACATCTCTTTGCACTTCAATTGAATTAAATGTTGAAAGTGAAAAAAAGAAGACGTGAACATTCACTGGCCAATAATTAGAAGATGAGCTCAGTTGTTAATGGTTGAATAAACTGGTACAAAAAATCACAACTAGCGTCTATATGAAGAGATCACAGAGGCGTATAAAACTCACCCTAAAATTGACTAAATGTTTCATTTTCAGGTGCTTTTTGAGGCAATTTTCTCACCATTCCCACGAAATTTAAATGCATTTGATAAACTCACTTTTATATCTACAGCTACTTTAAGAATTAAAATCTGCTGCAAAGAGACTGCCTACAACATTTTCTTCTCACCTGTAATTTTGAGCGATGTAGTGTTGCCTTGCTTATACTAATCTAAGATTAACTTAAGAATTGCAAAGCATTTAGAATTACCATTATATTGTATATATTTGAGAAAGCCTATTCACGGCATTTAGTAAATGATAACCAACTGTCCCACCTATTCATTAACAATAAATTCCAAAACATAAAATATTATTCTTTGGTGGAGAATGAAAATTGCCACGAAAATAAGAATTTAAGTTTAGAGGTAAACTAATTCGGTAGGTAATGTCTCATCTTTCACCTCCAGCAAGGAGTACGCTTCGATCCAGACATGCCACAGACAATCAGACTAGAGTTTGCCAAGAGTAACACTAAAGTGAGCAAGCCGAAGCAGCAGCTGCCCCCCGCGGCAGCGCCCCACCCCACCATGATGCACCCTTTCCCTGGCTGTGAGTATAACAAGTCCTATCACCTAAACTTAATTTTAGTTCAATGGCGATAAAGAAAACTGAATGAATATTCTGAATTAATTAAAGATCCCTTCCCACCAGTGGAGCTAAACCCAGCTTTCTTCCCCGGTGCCCCGGATGTATGGCCCCATCACCCTTTTGCGTACACTCCCGCGGACCTGCAACAGGCCGCGGGACTTCAGCACCACCATGCGCTCTTGCCAGCACTTCATGCAGCGCACCACGCAGCTGCAGCACAAGTACCCGTACGATCTTACCTCTGACTACCTTTAGCCAACACAACCAATATCGAAGCAAACCACAAACACAGTCACAAACACCTCATAACAGCAGAAACAACTTCCAAGCCAACCAAATGCAAATACTCAACCTCAAACAGTTCTACAACTCACTGTTCCTCTCAACCAAATCTCCTCCTCGATTCCGCCCCACCTGGAGAACTGAAATCAAACCACAACTTCGCTGAATCGCACGATGAAAACTCTAGATTTCTTCTGTGTGCAAAGGAAGCGACCGAGAGCAGCTATGTCGAAAACAGTCATCAGCTTGTTAGTGTCTTGAGATCTGAGATTCAAATTGTTCGACACGTCCTAACTATTCCCATTTCAATTCTATAAACTAAAAGTTTTACACTGAATTTACACCTCACTTCAGAGAAAATGTTCAGAGTAAAGCTTCTGTCTGGCACAAAATTATCTGCAAAACCTGTTACTGCACTTGTACCGCACAGCTTCGTTTTGTAGATTTCGGGTGAAGAACCACTATCTCATATATTGGAAAGCTTATCTATTATCGAATTACTAATACAGGCGGCCCTCTAAGCGTAAAGAATATTTTCAGGCAACTGAATTTTGGGATATTCTAGTAATCTTCTAAAAAATTTGTGTTTAATGCCCACATGTTTAGAGTAGTAGGATTGATATGAAAACTGTAGCTTGAAAATCAAGCTTCACATTTATATGCTCAAGAACTGGTCATTAAAGTGCTTTAATTGCATATAACACATACTCCTATTTCTCTAAATATGTGAACTATGGAATCAAAATTTCAAAATATAGTTTAATTGATACAGTAAAAGTCCATTGTAAGGAAAAATATTTAAATCGTGCATTTCTTCTAAAGAAGTTGCATCGTAGAATCTAAAAATATTTACTTCTTTTTTGAGACGATTTTGGTAAATTAAAATTAGTTGAATCGGTTAAGTGTTTGTTCTTATTTAAGAGTTATTTGAATGTTATTACTGCTGATAGAAGAGGGCCAACTGTTATTTTCACATTTATGATTCATTTATTTAAGCTTGCAAAGTCATACCGAACACTGGATATATTTTCTAGACGACCTAGGTTTTTTATTGCACATTTATGCTATTATTAGTAATACCATTAAGAAACTAAGTGTTATGTCACACGATTATTAGTCTATTGCTTCGGTACCTTTTTTTTGAGCTTCTCAAATTTATTTTCTTTGTTTTTATTCATACATTGCTAGCATGATTTATTATTTCGAAAAATTAACAGAAGAATTTTACAACTGCAACTAAGAAAATATTTTGATTAGATACAAGTGAGCCAACCAAACGTACAACTGCAGTTGTAAAAGGTGGTTTCCGAGCAACGTATCAAGGACTACTTTTCTATTTAACATGCCAAACAGTTCAGTTTTTGATGCTTACATCAATGAAGGACTCCATACTTGTTCCAAGAAGATTCCTGGAAGATTCCATCGCTCCAAAGTATAAGAACATTCCATGCTGAAGATCTCTTGAAGGTTTCAAAAGCTACCTGCAGATCCTGCTTCACTTCGACTAAATATCATCCATCAAAACACACCAAACATCTAACTATTTATTTTAGTCATAAATGTAATCCACCATTACTTACATGAAACAAACATTAAATCTATTATTAAGCGTGCTTATATTTTTTTATATTATGTTTGCGTGATACTTCCTGATTTATTTATTATGTATTGCATTTTTTTCCATTTTTCGTCTTATAAGTTTTCCTCGAAGCTTCTTTATTTTTCATAACCATTGTCTTCACAATATAACTTTCAACCAGAATTATCTCTTTTGCTTTCATTTTCGTTCTTTTTAATGCTGGTGCAACAACTAATCTCTATCTACCCTCAACACTCTATTATTCACGACGTATTGATAATCTAAAAACTTTATTTCAATTTCAATTGTTTTCTGCTTCATTTTTCTAAACCATCTCCTAGAATGATATCTCATTGAACTTGCACATCACTATAATCTTTAAAGGTTTGCTGATAGTCTCTCTCTTGCTTCCATTTCAATGTACTCCATGGTGAGAATTGTGACAGCAAACTGGCAAAGAAGCACATCAAATCTCACAAAATCTTCACCGCTTTACCGCACTATAATCTTTCGGATTTTTACTGCAAAGACTCCCAAATCTATTTCCCTAATGCATAATGTCATAGATAGGAAGTATCACAGCAAATTACAGCTGGTGTACGTTAACTGCGGTGAGCTTTTCTTATTTAAAACAATACAATTCCTACAATCAATAGGTCAGCTACCGCAATATACGTACATCACCCTATAGCTATAGAATAACACAGTCGAATTTACTTTCAAATCTGTTCTAGACCATGCAGAACTTGTAAAGATTTTGAAAGTGAATTCGACAGTGTATGAAATATGAATTTATATATCATTGTAAAATCCTTTAGCACTGTGTGTTGATTAATTCACAAACCCGCAATGTGTTAAGAAGTTTTTGATCCTAATGTATTATTTTATTCTACAGCCTCATATGCAGCTGACCGGAGCGTTAGTGTCACATGCAGGCACCATTATGCCGTCCCCGGCCCTTGCTACTCCGGCTGCCGGCTCACCTGCGTCCCACCATCATTCTGCCGTCCCAAATCAGCCCTGCTCAGCCCTCTTCATCGCCAACTTGGGACACGGGGTTGAAGGTCACCATCATGATATTAAGGATATATTTTCCAGGTAAATATTACGAATGGTTCGGGAAACTCTTTTACATATTCATATGTGAAATAGAATTATTGATATTTCAATCTAATCTGAAAGAATACACATTTTGACATTTTCATTGGAATTTATTTATATATAATTCTAATTGTTCCAAAATTAAATTTCATCCCATTTTTTCTTTAAAAAACTTCCACAGTTCAAATATCTCATATGAAATTACGTCTCTTTTATTTTATTGTGATATAACATAAAATTCTTGTTCACTTTTCAATATTTCTAAATATATTTTATGGAATTAGACAACATTTCTCCATCAGAGACAACAGACTCAAGATAATGGAACAGAGGCCCCCTCATCACATCGAGAGAATTGCTACCTAAAAGAAAACAACCGATAACACAAAAACTGGAAGGAACTCCTTCCAAACAGTATAATATTCTCTACTACTTAACTTTAGTTTGGTAGTTGGAACAAAAACAGATTTCAGAGTAGTAATCTTCTGGAATATCTTAGGAATCGTTCCAGATTTCCAAGGCAATACTTAGGTAATATATTAGTCCTTAGTAAAGCAAAACTACATATCATTCGATACAGAATTCCATGTGAGACCCTAGATTCTCGTAAGAGTCAGTACACTATCAAGTAATAGTTAGGCTTAGATGTTCCACTAGGTGTAACTTATAAAATTTAAATATTTGTACCAGGGGTCCTCTCTGTAACTAACTAACACCAACCACCTGTTAAAAAATTACTAGTAGAATAGCGTTCAACCAAATGTTCTGAATGTAGAACAGTTAGTTTAGAAATGCAGAACCTCTGCAAGAACCGTTTAACCTGTGTGGCTAGAATCTTGTGAAAATAGTGTGAACGTAATATAGGAACAGTTTTGTGTTCATTTTTTTGTGCATGACTAAATAATTCTCATAGTAAGATCAGCCCTTTCTGGAGTCTAACCTGGAAGTGAAAAACTTCTTATCGATGTTAGTATCCTTAGGCTGATAAACCGTTGCTGCTAGATGTTGCTAAATAGTTATCGTTAATATTATAGATACCAGGAATGGAATTAAATTATAGATGTGTCCCAATACTACCTATCTGTTACAGTTTTAGTGATAATATTAAGATCTGAAAACTTTATCTACGTATATTTAGATATCTTCGTGAAAGACAATTTCCAAATCCTTTATTCGGTACTATTATCTCATTTAATAATAGTTAGTGCAGTTTGAGAACTGTTAGACTATGGTATTGAAAAGCAATAAACTATTGTTGTTAAAACTGCTATAGATATAAATCCCTTCCCCATCCAACCTAGCAGAAACCACCAGACCGTTTGATAGTCAGTAGTGTCCGTACCATCCCTCTCGACCATTCGTTAATTTTCTAGAAGGGAAGTTAGTTCGATAAACTTCAGTAAATTTTATTGGTAAACTTACTTTCAATTTTAAAATGACAATAGTCTTTTATGGCATCTTGGATATTATTTATTCAAGTGACTCATCAAAATATTTGACCTGGCATATCTGACGAAAAGTTTAGGAACGTATTGGCAATATCTTGGATCGCTTAAGTGTTGGTTTTGTGTAATATTATCATCTGTGAATATTTATCACTAATAATACATATCTGTTTTGATCATATCTTATTCGTATTTATGTGTAATGTTAGAACGTAATATAATTGGATAAAGTAGTTTATCGGCGAAGACTTTTGTAACTTATTTATATCTATATTTCAAAATTAACCGATGTGTTTCTATTCTAGATTTGATGATATAAATTGAGTTTGCAAGAGTCTAAGCTTTTGAATATAGATTTAAGTGAGCGAAGATCTCTACATCGCCAGTAGTTCGGAACTACGTCAACTAATTCTACGAATAGTGAGAGCCTACTTGTTCTTTTCACTTCAATAGACACTTTTCTGAAAGTTAGGCATTTAACAGCCTTCCGTCCTGTCGATTTATTCTCTCCGTGGCTGGCGATGCAGAGATTCTAGACTTCGTGATGCATCCGTCCATTTTAGGTATAAAGGTTATTGGAGCTCAACCGTTTATTGGTCCTCTGGCTCCTGCATATCAGTTGTTGAGAAACTCTTCTTGGTGTGTGTTTTATTTCGAATAGAGGCTCTTTTGTAAGCTATGTGGGACTTATGGCCAGTTGAAATTTTAACGCATGTGATATTTGACTGAAAGCTTCTCGTAGGTTTCGACCATAGGTATTTCGACTGCAGAGAGTTAACTTCTCAAACTCAGTTCTGACCTTGGGTCGAAATCCACGTGTAGCATAGATTTCATTTATAAACTATATGCATGTTAAGACAGTTCGTATATATATATAGTAGAATGTAATAATTACCATAGTTTATAGTGATCTAGGTGTTAGATTTTTTTGCGTACCTTTTAGTTAGGTAGACTATTGCTGATTTTTGTACTTGATTTCTCTGGAATATTGATTGCTCTCGATGCTAGTAACCACAGGTGATTTGGACAATTTTTGCATTATTCTATAAGTGCCCTTGTTGTTAGTGACTGTTCCACCTGTTTTGCCTTACATTCTAACGAAAGAGCTAGGAAGAATATGGTTACTAAATCGCTCAACCATCCCTGTCGGTTATAGTCGAGCTTACATGGGGGGACTCCTATTGATTTGCTGGTGTTGTTGTCTTGGCGACAGATATATCCTCCTTCATAGTTATTCAATGTGAAAAATGGTAGCTTTCGACAAGCAAGCGTGGACTAACTGAAATACTAGAAATAGTTGTGTGTAGTGAAACGTAAATCTCCTTCAGTGCGCCTAAATGTTTTAATTCCCATTTCTTTAGAAGTATTTCATGTATAATTTAAAGACATGTGGACTAGGTCTACGTATTCTTGGGTCCAAGTTTCAACTTTTGTTTAAAATGTATGTTATTTTCTTCCATTTTTATCTACTTAATGATTTATTTTTTCGGTATAAAATACTAGAGATTAGCATTGAGTATTTATTTTAAGTCAATGAGTAACGAAATACCAAAGCAACCGTTTAATATTTCTAGTTGATTAAAATTGGGGTGATATTTATGAAGAAGACACTAGTGTAATTATTTTCTATTGTAAAATATATGTCACTTTGTTGCAGTACAGGTTTATTAGTTTACTTTTTTATTATTATCTTCATTATTATTTTTATAATTAATTTCTGCCTGACCTTCAAATATAATATATTTACTGCAAAATTTACCCATTATTTTTTCATTTTCCTCCAAACGCATTAGGATTAATAAATAAAATATTTGATTTATTATGTATTTGGAATCTGATATTAAGACATTGAATAGTCAAGTTTGTTCTATGGAAATATTATCGAAATTCTTAAGAGGTAACTGGCTTCTACATGGACGAATCCTTAGGCAAATCCTTTGCAATAGACAGCGTCCTGGGTGTTGGTGTCGATCCAGTCCCTGTAAGCTGAGACTCTTGTGTAAACTCCTGGGTAGCCATCATCACCACAACCAATACCGTAACTCACAACTCCAATCTACAAAAACAATATTCATGTTAGACGAGACAAAGTATGAAATATCCACTTCATGTATAAACTCTTTCGAAGCAAAATTCCCTAGTTATTTGAATATTTCTGATATAGTATACCAAGAACTATAAGGTGAAAAGTAATATTTCCGAACCTGGTCGTGGTTTCCACCTCCGTCGATGAAAGTGAGAGGTCCACCAGAATCTCCTTGGCAAGAATCCTTACCGGGCTTACCGGCACAAATTTGTTTGGAGATCAAGTCACTGTAAGTATTCTTGCAGTCAGCGTTGGAGAGAACCTTGAAGAAAAGAAAAACTAGCAAATTGTTTTCCCCGTAACTATTATAAGCATTATATGAGAAAGAAGTTTTCTTACTGGTACAACGACTTCCTTGAGAATAGAAGAAGACTGTCCTCCTGAAGAGGTTGTTCCCCATCCAGTGACAGTGGCGTCTCTGTTGGCGTAAGTTGGAGTAGCAGGAGGTAAGCAAACTGGGGAGATTTCAGTTGAGATCTGAAAGGATAGGGTATGATTTTAGTATAATTAATGCCAGGTCTTGAGTCCTCCAAATTTGTTGAATCTAGTGCCTAACTCACAGGTACGGTGCTGGAGAGTTTCAACAGTGAGATGTCGTTGTGCATGGTGTTGTCGTTGTATCCGGAGTGATCGATGATCTGAGAAACACTTCTACTGATAGTTTTTGTAGTTTCTGATCCAGAGGACAAATTGTGGTCTCCAAGAATAATTGTGATATCGGAAGCAGACATATCCTAGAACGAACAAAACCAAATCCATTTAAATGATATGCATTATTTCAATGCGCAAACATGTGCGCATTGTTTGGTGTGAGATGAAAATGAGGTTGTATGTACTTACAGCAGTGCAGTGGGCAGCAGTCAAGATGTACCTGTCGTTGATGAGTGAACCACCGCAGAATTGGTAACCATTGGTGATCAAAGCCACCTGCCAAGGGTACTCGTGAACATTGGCGTCGTTACCTCCTACAATTCGGACGGAGTTGTCCTGACCACATTTGCAAGAACTCGTCTTGGTGAAGGCTGAAGGTAGTAAAAATTTCTTTGAAGCTTATTCTCTCACATAAATTGGACTCTATCTATACGGACTGTGTCGAAGTTAACTTACTGTAAACACATTTGAATTTTTACTTACAAAGTAGACAATTTACAAATATTAAAATTCTGTTAGATTAATTAATTTTCTACTTACCATTTGCCGACACAGCAAGAACAACGATCAAAACTGCTGATCTGAACATCTTAGCTACTTCTGTTCAACTGGATGACCATTACAACAACTTGTCAGCTTTTATACCATTGCAATTAGTGCTCATATCCACAGTCACTAACTAATAATTGATTGACCATTCAAAGATTTATTTCATTGCGTGTCTCTAATTAAAGTTTTTGAAATTTCAAAGCAGTGATAACTAGCAAGTTACTGACCATCAAACAGTTTGGAGAGACATAACTATAGGTAAATTGAATAGATAAAGTCACTAATATACACCATTAAAAAGCTTAACATGTTGACCGCGATTGTTGATCCAGCATGTTTGCTTTACTGGCGATAGGTTTAAACATGCAATACATTAATTCTGATCATACATAGTTATAAATAAACTTATTTTTCATGATCAATATTCATTTTATTTAATTACTTATTTACCTTCTTGTCACAGTATACCATTCCTTAAAATTTCCAAAATAAACTGATAAACATCGAATTAAAGAAATTTTTTCTTTTGATGCGTGTACCATATATGTACACATCGCCGGTTGAGAAAGTTCTCTGTGTACATATATGGTACACAACGCGGTGAACGTGTTAAAGAGCCACCTCAGTTAAAATCATATCTTTGCTGAAGTATATAAATTGAATTTGGAGTTTTAATAATGAAATTGTGTATATTTCAAATAATTTAAAAAAATGTATTATTAACCCGTACACTGTTGCTCAAATTTAACTTTGCTGATGTGCCACATCTACAGACTGCTGTCCCAAAATGAGACCACCCTCCTTGTACAAGTTGAAAGATAATTTGACATATTTGGCTCACTAGCGGGGTTCTTTTGACCTAAAGTCAGCAAACGGAAACTAGAACTGCTTTTAGTAAACTGAAGTTGTAACTAAGATGAATAAATTAATGAAAATACTAATTGAAAAAAGTATGAATATAATAATGATGTATGAAATGTAATAAAAAAATATTTTGACAAATCCTATATATTAGTCAATAGCCCCATTAACCTAAAAAAGGACGTACACACGTAGGGTTTTTTAAGTCTTTCCACCAGATTTTTTGCTAAGCTCCTCCTATTTTTTTCACGAAAATACAAGAAAAAACGATATAAATTGTACAATTATTATTTGGTATCTCTGATACCTGCAGGTATCATGGATACGGCCCTTTAATGTGATTAAATAACATTGTGAGGAGCTAGCGTGAAAGTTTATTCGAAAAGTTTGACCCTAAGTAATACCATTCATATTATTTACACCTGTATTTTTAATTAAAAAGGTAGAAAAAAATATGTTAGTTAATTGCTTCAAGTTCAATTAAAAGGTATTTCTTTATTTTATAACACATTATTATGTGAGGTATTATTAGTATTTTCTCCATTGGTAAAACTAGAAATAAATTTTTGAAAAAAAAGAAAACCGTATTAAAAGAAAAAAATCAGAATATTTTGAATTTAATAATTATAGGTGAAAAATAATACTTTATTTCATAATCCTATTAGGGGGGGGGAGGTCACAATGACCCCCCCCCCCTCCTCACGTTTTTTAATATATGGCACCCATAATAATGTAGTTAACTTCTTGATATTACATTAAATTTTTTAAGTTCGGATTTTGCGCTTCGTGCAAAATTTATATCGTGTTTATAATTCGTACTGCTTGATGATTTATTCGTATTGAAATCTATTTATATCACAAATTTTCCGTTAGATCAGATTGTGTAATGTATTTAGTAGAATTTTATGTTCTATCACTAATCTATACTAAAAAGAGCCGCGTCCGTCTGTCTGTGTGTCACAAAATGTGTTAAACAGTCATTCTCTCAACAGCGCCTCATAAAGTTGGTGTAAAGAAAAGAAATCAAAGAAACACCAATTGAAAAGAAAAACTAATAATTTGCTGCAGTATCATTGAGTCACACTAAAATTTATAATTGAAAATATAAGACTTTTGACTTTAAAGAGTAAAAAATATAATATTGATAAACTAAATATATTGTACAATGTACATGTATATATAAGTATGCATTTGAATATAATCTTAAAACCATTATATTAATTGAACTCTCAATGATTGAACAACAGGTACTGCACTAGTTGGTAGAATATCTGAATACTCTGTATCACACATTGATCATTCAATACCATTTTGGTCATTCAGAAAAATTATTCTCCCAACCCCAAGAAAAATTTAGTAGGGGAGGAGTAGCGGGTTGGTGATGGCAGTGGGGATATATTTATTTATCCACTTGCATTTTAGAAGAATAATGTAACACTTACATCTTGACTTGAGTGTCAGGAAATCTCTCTCATGCAGAATCTAGAAAAAGACCTGAGGCTCGTGGTTTTATTTTAGGTGAGAATCTAAGAATTTTTTTTCCTGTTTTCTGCCTTTACTAGATTATTTTACATTAAATAGACTATACCTAGCTACTAGTGCTACTAGGCAAATAAAACCAGGTGCCCAGAGTAGTTCTGCGCAGTTACGCCGGAGTAGAATTAGCCCACAAAGCAGTCAGTTTGTCTCCCACGCTGCGCTCCCGCTGCTCCCTGACTGCCGTGATAAGTACCCCGAACGGCTTAACCGCTGCCTCGAACCTGCTCCTATTTTCATTTGGGTATAGTTGATATTCGAAATCATTTTCTTTGCACTTAAAATTTGTAACTCTGAAGAAGAACGGATATTGATTTTAAAAACCGTTAAAATATATAGAAACAAATATATGTCATCATATTCCAAGTTATTTACAGTAAAATCACAAAAAAAAAGTTAGCCGCATTGATTAAAACAATGAAAGAAAATCTTGAGGGATCCTACAGGATAATATAAGCTCTTTTCAATTACAATTTATTAAATACAAATGTAATTGCAAAAATTAACTAATTATTGGGTAAATATATTCACGTTGTTTGAATTTACTTTATTTGACATTTAATGGATATAGGGCTGTTCCACTAAATATTAGTAATCAGTTGTGATATGGTATTTAATTCTAATAACAATATTGAAATATCATATGAATTCATCCAATGCTACAATTCATCATCATTTAAAATGGTTGAAAAAAATGATAACTTTCAAAACTGCAATCCAACAAACAAATTGAGGTAAAGATTTCACTTAGACATAAAGATTTGTTAATAATGATCTATTTATGTAGTAATTATTGCACCTGTCTTTTGAATGCTCAATCAATTATTAGTTAGTGACTGTGAATATGAGCACTAATTGCAATGGTATAAAAGCTGACCAGTTGTTGTTATGGTCATCCAGTTGAACAGAAGTAGCTAAGATGTTCAGATCTGCAGTTTTGATTGTTGTTCTTGCTGTGTCGGCAAATGGTAAGTAGAAAATTAATTAATCTAAAAGAATTTTAATATTTGTAAATTAACTACTTTTTAAGTAAAGATTCAAATGTGCTTACAGTAAGTTAACTTCGACATAGTCCGTATAGATAGAGTCCAATTAATCTGAGAGAATAAGCTTCAAAGAAATTTTTAATTCCTTCAGCCTTCACCAAGACGAGTTCTTGCAAATGTGGTCAGGACAACTCCGTCCGAATTGTAGGAGGAAACGACGCCAATGTTCACGAGTACCCTTGGCAGGTGGCTTTGATCACCAATGGTTACCAATTCTGCGGTGGTTCACTCATCAACGACAGGTATATCTTGACTGCTGCCCACTGCACTGCTGTAAGTACATACAACCGCATTTTCATCTCACACCAAACAATGCGCACATGTTTGCGCATTGAAATAATGCATATCATTTAAATGGATTTGGTTTTGTTCGTTCTAGGATATGTCTGCTTCCGATATCACAATTATTCTTGGAGACCACAATTTGTCCTCTGGATCAGAAACTACAAAAACTATCAGTAGAAGTGTTTCTCAGATCATCGATCATTCCGGATACAACGACAACACCATGCACAACGACATCTCCCTGTTGAAACTCTCCAGCACCGTACCTGTGAGTTAGGCACTAGATTCAACAAATTTGGATGACTCAAGACCTGGCATTAATTATAGTAAAATCATACCGTATCCTTTCAGATCTCAACTGAAATCTCTCCAGTTTGCTTACCTCCTGCCACTCCAACTTACGCCAACAGAGACGCCACTGTCACTGGATGGGGAACAACCTCTTCAGGAGGACAGTCTTCTTCTATTCTCAAAGAAGTCGTCGTACCAGTAAGAAAACTTCTCTATCATATAATTCTTATAATAGTTACGGGGAAAACAATTTGCTAGTTTTTCTTTTCTTCAAGGTTCTCTCCAACGCTGACTGCAAGAATACTTACAGTGACTTGATCTCCGCACAAATTTGTGCCGGTAAGCCCGGTAAGGATTCTTGCCAAGGAGATTCTGGTGGACCTCTCACTTTCATCGACGGAGGTGGAAACCACGACCAGGTTCGGAAACATTAAATTTCATTTGATAGTTCTTGCTAAATTATTTCAAAAAATTTCAAATAACTAGAGAATTTTGCTTCGAAAGAGTTTACACATGAAGGGGATATTTCATACTTCGTCTCTTTTAACATGAATATTGTTTTGTAGATTGGAGTTGTGAGTTACGGTATTGGTTGTGGTGATGATGGCTACCCAGGAGTTTACACAAGAGTCTCAGCTTACAGGGACTGGATCGACACCAACACCCAGGACGCTGTCTACTGCAAAGGATTCGCCTAAGGATTCGTCCATGGAGAAGACAGTTACCTCTTAAGAATTTCGATTATATTTCCATAGAACAAACTTGACTATACAATGTCTTAATATCAGATTCCAAATACATAATAAATCACAATTCTTTTGTTTCCACTCATATGTATTCTAGCATACTCAAAATCGTTAAATTTCGATCGAGGCACTATATATTGTTGAAATAGGTCATTGATGTGTTACACTACTTAGTATATACTAACATATCACAAAAGCCCCATACCGTCTGTCTGCGCATTGTAATGCGTTCCACACATTTTAAGTTCAATCCGGTCTTCAACATCAAAAAAATTCACATGTAAGCTCACTGCCTGCACTTTCTGCAGTCAAATAGAGCTCGGATTTATAGTTCTTATGCTATAAACGTACTTTGATCATAAAAAATAGCGCCTATTGAATAAACACTATTTGACTATAGAAGCTATTTACACTATAAATGAAGAGATGAAACTAGTAATTATGGTATATACGACTATATATATAATCTATAAAAAAACATTCATCCCTATCATGTGAAATAGATCTGTAACAGAATATCATATTATTGATATAATTAAACATGCATGAAACATTTAAATGAGTAAGCCATATCATTCACATAAACATATAAAATGAACTAACATATTTATTGTTAAATGAAACTGAGTTCATACATTAAAAATTAAATTAACTGAAATAATCTGAAAGTTGACATTATTTTAAGTGGAAAATGCTTAACAAGACAACAAAAAATGTTCACAATATGTTAGTTATTTCTTGCAATACAGGTAAAGCAACGAGAGTATATGTACAACGACAGTATATGTACAACGACAGTATATGTACAACGAGAGTATATGTACAACGACAGTATATGTACAACGACAGTATATGTACAACGACAGTATATGTACAACGACAGTATATGTACAACGACAGAATATGTACAACGACAGTATATGTACAACGACAGTATATGTACAACGACAGTATATGTACAACGACAGTATATGTACAACAACAGTATATGTACAACGAGAGTATATGTACAACGACAGTATGGATGATGTCACACCAGCGTTTTTGCAGCGTTTTCAACGCTCCAAAAGCGTCGCGTAACATGGATACGTATGAAATGGGTTTAACAATTAATATGTTCAGGGGACAATAAAAACGAGTCAGCACTAGGTGATGTAATATAGGAAAGGCACATGTCTGAATAGTACAGAGGCTGCAGGTGAACTGTCAAATCTATATAAAAATATATATACCATAATGGCCATTTGGTTTGCTATTTATTTATTTACAGGATACATTACATTCCTTACAAACAATAAAATTGGATATTTAATTACAGAACAATATTGTTTAATACACAATGTTATATACAAGTTTGGAATACAATAATCTTATGTAGCAAGGAAACGATCTGGTGGTCGCCTGATTCTTGATGATCTACGAAGAGTTGCAGAACCATGATCAGCGACTGAATTTGCACAGGCATCTTGAGTTTCACATTTATCATCTGATCTAGAAGTAGCATCAAACTTTTTACCATCCGGAATTACTTCATATCTCTCCTTAGGGATATCGAATGTTTGTTCGGTATTTGATTGACCACTTCCCCCTTCTGTACCAGTTTGGTTCGCCTTAATGTGGTCCAAATGCCTGATGAACTTCCGACCATCGAATAGTTGAACTTCAAATATGGTTTCACTATTCATCCGGGTAATTAATCCATCAGTCCAGTTTTCTTTCTTGCTATTCGGATCAACTTTGATGAATACTCTATCACCCTCAGTGAAAAAGTTACGAACAGGTTTTATTCCGCTCTCTCTTGCCCATTGGCTTTTCAATAGTTCTTCACGCACAGTTAGTCTCAGTAAGTCCAGATGTGTAGTTAGTTTCCTATTAAATAGTAGCTCTCCTGGAGTTCTGTTCGTAGTCGAGTGCGGAGTTGTTCGGTAATGGAACAAAACTCTTGATAATTTAGTTTCCAATGTCCCACTGCTTTGTTTCCTTAGTGCCTGCTTAATAGTTTGTACGGCTCGTTCTACTAACCCATTGCTACTGGGATGACGAGGTGGTGTCTTTAAATGCTTGATTCCATTTACCAAACAGAACGCCTCAAACTCCTCCGATGAAAATCCTGTAGCATTATCGGAAACCAAAGTGATCGGCAATCCATATGTAGAGAAAGTTTTCCTCAACTTTTCAATGGTTACCTCCGATGAGACTGAAGATACGATGTGAATGTCCATCCATTTTGAAAAACTGTCAATTACAATGAGTAAAAGTTTCCCATTCACTGGCCCGGCATGATCTATATGCACACGCTGCCATGGCTTTTCCGAAATTGGCCATGATCGATACTCTTCTGTCTTCTTGAGGTTCCTTGTACTTTGACATGTGTGGCAACGACTCACATAGTTGTAAATATCTCCATCAATGCCAGGCCACCAAACCATTGACCTTGCAATGGCCTTCATCTGAGCAATCCCAGGGTGTCCGTCATGGAGTAAATTCAAGAAGGAAAAGCGACCATTGGTAGGAATAATGAACCTACATCCCCACAATAAACAATCATTCTCAATACTAATTTCATCTCTCTTATCATAATAAGGTTTCAAATCTATTTCCCGAGCGTCGTTTGGCCACCCAAACCTACAATAATTAATTACCTTAGCTAGTATAGGATCTTTAGATGTCCACACACGCAACTTTTTTACTGATATAAGTTTAGATTCAACACAGCTAAGTAATAAAACTACATCTCCCGGCGAAACTGGATCTACTGAATGCGATGCAACTGGTAGTCTGCTAAACGCATCTGCATTAGCTTGCTTGTGCGCAGGATAATAATTCAGTTGATAATTATACGCAGACAGAAACATTGCCCATCGCTGGACTCTTGGAGAAGCCATAATTGATAACGGTTTGACGTTCCCAAAATAACCCAATAACGGTTTGTGATCAGTTCTGATTTCAAACTGCCTACCGTAGAGATAATTGTTAAATTTCTTAACTCCAAAAATTATTGCTAGTCCCTCCCTATCAATTTGCGCGTACCGTTTTTCTGTATCATTCAGAGTACGCGAAGCGTAAGATATTGGACGCTCTACGCCGTTTAAGTCAATGTGTGAAATAACCGCACCGACACCTACCGGTGACGCGTCGCAAGATAATACAATGGGTAGCTTAGGATCATAATGTACAAGGTTCACACATTCCTTAACTAAATTCTTTGCCTCATTAAATGACTTTCTCTGAGTTTTTCCCCATTTCCAATGCACATTCTTTTTAATCATTTCATACAATGGACTCAATTTAGTTGCTGCGTTACCTATAAATTTTCCATAGTAATTAATCAACCCCAAGAATGACTTTAGCTCTGTGACATTGGTAGGTTCTGGTGCATTTTGAAGTGCAGATATCTTATCGTGCATTGGCGACACACCACGTGAGCTAATCTGATGTCCTAGAAAATTAATCTCTTTTACCCCAAATTTACATTTAGTTTTATTTAGTTTAAGATTAGCCTTCAATAGTCTACCTAGCACTAATTTAACATTTTGCCAATGCTCACTCTCAGTTGTACCTGTTATAGCAATATCGTCAAGATATACTGCGACACATGATAAATCGCCTAATAATTCGTCCATCTCTCTTTGAAAAATCGAGGGCGCTGCTGAAATGCCATAGTTTAATCTAGTATACATATAAAGCCCCTTATGAGTATTAATGGTTGTATACTGCTGACTTTTCTCATCTAATTCTAACTGAAGGTATGCGGTCTTCAAATCTAATTGGGTAAATAATTTACCGCCCCTAAGTTTTAGAAATAATTCTTCGGCAACAGGTAGCGGATACTGATCTATCTTAATTACCTTATTCACTGTAAGCTTATAGTCACCGCATAAGCGTAAAGAATAGTCCCTTTTAATTACCGGTACTACAGGCGTTGCCCAATCGCAATGATCTACTCGTTTCAAAATACCTAGTTTTACCTGCTTGTCTAGCTCTTTTTCTACTTTATCTCTCAGTGAAAAAGGTAAAGATCTATTTTTATAAAATATAGGCGTTACATTCTCCTTGATAGAAATAGAAACTTTATGATTTAATTTTCCTAGTTCATCACTAAAAACATCGCAATATTGCTTAAACAAGGTGGATAAATTAAAATCAGACGAGAGATAATTTACCTTATTAATAAACAACTGCAAAGGTTTCAACCAATTCCTTCCCAACAAACTAGGCCCAGCACCCCCTGTTACAATTAAAGGCAGCATGCATGACTTATCCTCAAATTTAACATTAACATCGGCCTGCCCTACTACTCTAATCTTTTCTTTAGTGAAAGTCTCTAATTTAACAGTAGACGGTGAAATTCTAGGTGCCCCTTTTCCCCCAAATTTAGCTAAATATTCCTGCTCACTAATTACAGACAATGAAGCTCCAGTGTCTACCAGCATCTTGAAAGGCTTATCGTTAATGTTCAACTCACACCAAATTGGTGTGGTCTTCTCAAACACCAAATTCACGCCAAACATTGTATAAACATTATCGGCATCATCACACTCGCTTGTTTCTTTGTCGTACTCCGAATCCTGTTGAATAACGTTGACCTTTGATTTCTTGTTGAACAAGCGACATGCTGGTTTGATGTGCCCCTTTTTGTGACAGTGAAAACATTCAGCTTCTATAAATTTACATTTCTGATGTGGGTGATTACCATTACACCTATAACAGGATACTTTTCTTTGCTCCTTTGAAGTCTTTTGTACTTGGAGTATTGGCGTGGTTGACTCAGTTTGTAGCTCTACCAGACCTTTCGAAGCAGATTCTATTCCAATAGATATCTCGTAAGCTGACTTGAAAGTGAGGTCCTTTTCGCTCAATAACCGTCTCTGTATTCGGTCATTTCTGACACCGCAGACTAACCTATCCCTGAGCATCTCCTCTAAAGTTTCTCCGAAATCACAATGCTCTGCTATCTTCCTCAAACTTGCTATGAATGATGTGATAGACTCACTTTCGTTTCTTGACGTATGGTAAAACTTGAATCGCTGTACTATGACTGAAGGCTTCGGATCAAGGTGATTTTGAAGCAATTCAACAATTTCCTCGTACGTTTTTTCATTTGTAGTTTTCGGCGATATCAAATTTCTCACGATTTTATACGTTGCTGCACCAATCGAGCTGAGAAGAACTGCTCTCCGTTTAGAGTCATCTTTAACAGCATTTGCTTCACAGTAGAACACAAATCTTTCAATGTATTCAGACCAGTCCTCTTCCCCTGGGTGGAACTCGTTTAAACTTTCGTGCTTAGCCATTTTAGTTTTTAAGCCTCGTCGCCATTAATATGTTCAGGGGACAATAACAACGAGTCAGCACTAGGTGATGTAATATAGGAAAGGCACATGTCTGAATAGTACAGAGGCTGCAGGTGAACTGTCAAATCTATATAAAAATATATATACCATAATGGCCATTTGGTTTGCTATTTATTTATTTACAGGATACATTACAACAATAATTTCCTCAGAGTCAAAAACGGATTTAGCAAATTTGGTCTTGGAAAATTCGGTTCAGTTTATAATGGTCTTATTGAAGAACAATAATAAAAAAGTTTCAATTATTAGTACTTCTAAAATGTGTAGTTTATTTATTAAAGTCCTCAACCGTTGTAAAATGATACGTAACATTAGTAATTTTGACATGTTTATTTATTCAACATGAGATTTGAGCAGAAAATTCCGTCTCGGAATATTCGGTCTCAGGTATAAATAAAACTTATGAATTAGATGTACTGGGGGCGTCCTGCCCCCCAAACCCCCCTGGCAGGTCTTTCAGCAATCATGAAGTGTGCAGTACAACAAACTAGGGAATACAGAAAAACTACATAACGGTGTTTTTTGTTGAGAGGTCATTTATAAATCTGAGACCGAAATTTCCGAGAACGAAATTTCAAGACTGAATATTCCGATACCGAATTTTCCGGCCACCGTCAAAAACGCTGTGCAAAAACGCTCGTGTTAACGGGCTCTATATGTAACTGAAAAATAGGTCTCTTTTACTAGATACTTGGTAGACGAATGAAAAAATGTTAAACTATATAATTTTAAGAGGTCGTTGTAAGAGTTGCATGGTTTATAGAACAGATATTTTTTGCCCTTTATTGAGGGTGCCCGTTTGAAGATCGTTTGCTGTACGAGCTTAACCTGTAATCAATATAATTAATTATCAACTGCTAAACAATGCAGCATGTGATACCAAATAATACCAGTAATATGTATTATTAAATTGTAAAATAACATTTGTTCATATTAATAATTATCATTGATGATTATGTACTTAGTTTGTGCTGTTCTATTTGAGATGAGTCGTTGTCTTATTTGGCAGGTACTTGGACATTGATCTTGTTAGTGGTTATAACTTTAATTTAGGTTTCTTCCATGTTGTTCATTTATTTTATAATAAAGAAATACGTAAAATTTAGAAATTTTATTTACTTTACTACTTACATATATAATATATGTAATAACATACACAACAGTTGAACACATAATAAAATTACAGCTGCCTTGAGTATTGCCTAAGTTCTACGAATAATAATGAAAAATTAACTATTGGGAAATAAATTTGAAATATTATAATAGCTTGGTTACTCTGAAAAAATAATCACCAAAGTTTCTATAATGTGGTTTAAAAGAATATGAATAAATTTTAGGACTATCTATGCTGAATGACAACTATTTTTGCAATTGTACGACTACGTTTTAGACCTAGTAGAACATTTTTTAGAGTTATTTTGACTACTTTCGTTAGAACCATAAATCCGAGGGGATAGTCCTAACCTTATGTTAGTACGCATTCAATCGACAATTTGAAAAAAAAAATGTTTCTTATCCAGAAGATTTTGTAGGTTTCATTTAAAAAATGTAACCCTGGAATTAGTTTTGGCGTTTCTACGAACTTTTGTACTCTAAGGACCCTGTTCGCGCGGATTGGTGAGAACCTCTTGAATCCTACCGCAGACCAAACTGCCCCTTCTCTATTTTCTATACAGTCGTTAAACTCTTAGATGTAAACCTTTAGGATATTGTAATGATCTCTGTTAACTTTAACTTTGTATGCTATATTTGTAAAATATCCGAAGGGGTGGATGTAAAGCATCATATAGTGTTATGTATCACCGTTAAGAATGCGTACTTTTCAGGATTGATGGTGCTTACCTATTGTAACCCGTCATAATAAAGTAAACTCAAAAAAGAGTCACTTTCACCTTTCAATCCTCCTGTGGGTGGGGGAAGAAATTATTCTTCAATGTTCGTAGTTGTACTGAATTTCTTCACTTATTATTCATATGTTACTTTTTGAAGGAAAAACTGAACTCTACTTGACATTAAAATCATATGGTGAAGCTTAAATAATCTCCCACTCCCCCGTCATCAACCCCCACTCCCCCATCATCAACCCCCACTCCTCCATCATCAACCCCCACTCCTCCATCATCAACCCCCACTCCTCCATCATCAACCCCCACTCCTCCATCATCAACCCCCACTCCTCCATCATCAACCCCCACTCCTCCATCATCAACCCCCACTCCTCCATCATCAACCCCCACTCCTCCATCATCAACCCCCACTCCTCCATCATCAACCCCCACTCCTCCATCATCAACCCCCACTCCCCCATCATCAACCTCCACTCCTCCATCATCAACCCCCACTCCTCCATCATCATTTTTTTCCGTTAGGTTGGGTATTGAATAAAAAATACTCAAAAAAGGTTCATGCAGAAACAGAACAAGAAAATATACAAATACACTACACAATTTGATCCAATAAACAGATTTCAAAACTCATAATTATTCCTTAACCAATCCGTATCATTAAACTATATAAAATTTGGATGATGCCCAACATCTAAACCTAAAATACGAGAAATCACAGGAAGTTACCTATATATACATTATTATGGGAGCTATTAATAAAGAAAAGAAGGAAGGAGATCATTACTACAGTCCTCAATCTCTCTACTAGTAGGATTATGAAATAAATATTTCACCTATAATTAGCATTTTCTAAATATCTTGAAACGATTAATATTAATAGTGCATTATTTTTCAACTATTAAAATACCTCACAGAATCTTGTGTGATAAAATGTAAAGTACCTTTTAATTGAACTTCATTAGAGTTCAATAATCAAAAGAGTGAAATGTTAATCATATGTGGATTAGTGGTAAGAAAATTAACGGTTAGTTCATATGAAATAATTTGGCTCAAATTATTATTATATTACATTTTTAATATTAGTTGCTTTAAATCACAGGAGACTAGCTGATGGATCTGAAGTCGCAAATATTCAAATTTTGACCGAAAAAGGTTTGCACGTAAAACATATTTTATACATTTCGACCAAAATATTGGCATAAAGAATTATGAATATAAATTCTTAGGTTCGACGCTTGCTAATCCAAGGGTATTTGTTCAAGTTTTACCTTTCTAAAAGCAGTAGATCATAACAGTCACGTTAAAGGGCCAAATATGTCATTTTATATCTTTATTTAAACTCCAGATTTAATTTATTTACTTTTAAGGGAAGGTATGATTTTGGATCACCTGTACAATCCGAACCTTAAGATTTCACTCCTGTACAATCCAACCTTAAGATTTCACTCCTGTTCAATCCGAAACTAAAGATTTCACTCCTGTACAATCCGAACCTTAAGATTTCACTCCTGTTCAATCCGAAACTTAAGATTTCACTTCTGTACAATCCGAACCTTAACATTTCACTCTTGTACAATCCGAACCTTAAGATTTCACTCCTATACAATCCGAACCTTAAGATTTCACTCCCGTATGAAGATAGCATGATAATAGTTTTTGGTAGTGACTTATTTTATTCATTTTACCCATAGTCATGTCTCTCCAAACTGTTTGAGGGTCAGTAACTTGCCAATAATCACTGCTTTGAAATTTCTATAACTTTAATTGGAGACACGCAATGAAATAAATCTTAGAATGCTCAATCACTTATTAGTTAGTGACTGTGAATATGAGCACTAATTGCAATGGTATAAAAGCTGACAAGTTGTTGTAATGGTCATCCAGTTGAACAGAAGTAGCTAAGATGTTCAGATCTGCAGTTTTGATCGTTGTTCTTGCTGTGTCGGCAAATGGTAAGTAGAAAATTAATTGAAATCTAAAAGAATTTTAATATGTGTAAATTAACTACTTTTTAAGTAAAGATTCAAATGTGTTTACAGTAAGTTAACTTCGACACAGTTCGTATATATAGAGTCCAATTTATGAGTGAGAATAAGCTTCACAGCAATTTTTACTTCCTTCAGCCTTCACCAAGACGAGTTCTTGCAAATGTGGTCAGGACAACTCCGTCCGAATTGTAGGAGGTAACGACGCCAATGTTCACGAGTACCCTTGGCAGGTGGCTTTGATCACCAATGGTTACCAATTCTGCGGTGGTTCACTCATCAACGACAGGTACATCTTGACTGCTGCCCACTGCACTGCTGTAAGTACATACAACCGCATTTTCATCTCATACCAAACAATGCGCACATGTTTGCGCATTGAAATAATGCATATCATTTAAATGGATTTGGTTTTGTTCGTTCTAGGATATGTCTGCTTCCGATATCACAATTATTCTTGGAGACCACAATTTGTCCTCTGGATC